>ADNK01001892.1:17500-79729 GCA_000320545.1 Bigelowiella natans CCMP2755
TAAGTAATACACACATGAATATTTACCGGATTTTTCACTCTTGTGTAGTTTAAGCTGCAGCAGCAGCATATGAATGAGTAGTAGTAGTAGTAGTAGAAGTAGTAGTAGTAGTAGCACAATTACTATTATGTGACGCATTATGTATTACCTTCTCTTTCTCCTCCAGCTGCTGCTGCTGCTGGTGGTAGTGGCTCGTGTAAGAATTCAGCCCCTTGCCAACGTATTCCTATGTTATCACCCTCGCTCTAACCACAATCATCATCACCATCATCATTATCATCATCAGCGTTGACAATGTTATTTTGATTAAAATTACTGCCAACACCAACAAACACTACGCAAATCAAATATTAGTAATAGTAGCAGTAGTGCCAACACCAACAAACACTACGCAAATCAAATATTAGTTATAGTAGCAGTAGTAGCAGTTGTAGCAGCAACATCATCACCACCCACATACCTCTCTTATTTGCCTTTCTTCATTGCTTTCCAAGGATATATTTTGCAGCAATACACAGGCGTTTCTATTTGTATAATGGAATACAAAGGGAAGGAGGAGGGAAGGAGGGAGGGAGAGCTCCTTATTCTTTCTTCCAAACATATATTGATGATGATGATGATGATGATGATGATGATGATAATGGCAGTGTAGTGCTACTACTATATAACTATCTATCTATTAATTAAAAGGAGAAAGGTAGTGGCACTACTACTACTACTAGTACTACCACCACTACTACTACTATTTCACCTAGCTTTTAAGTAGTCTTTGGTTTGATTGTGTTCATGTCGCCGATGATGATTATGTCTTTTTCGCATTGGACCACCTATTCACAGCAGCAGCAGCAGCAGCAGCAGAGAAGAAGCAGAAGAAGAAGCAGAAGAAGAAGAAGAAGAAGAAGAAGAAGAAGAAAAATAAGATTTCCAGGAAGGAATATAGCAGATAACATTCTCCTAAAGCAGCTCATATGGTGATATTCTTCCCCTTTTCGTCGTTTTATAATCATTTTATACTGCTATGTATTGATAGTTAAAAGTATGTTTGGTTCACACACACACACACACACAAATAATATATCCTGCAAGTGCTGCTACTGCTGCTTGCTGATGGTGGTGGTGGTGGTGGTGCGCAACACTCACTTGCATAGTTGAGCAACTTCGATATATCAAACAGGGAAAAGAATCTGATGGCGGAGAGCCAAGGCACGTACACAAACGACAACATCAAAACACGCAACCACGCATAAGAGGAGGATGATAACATGGAAATTAATTATAGATGCAATGATGATGATTTACAATGAATTCGTGATTCAGTAAGAATAGTAACTTACCCGCCTTCAAAGCGAATACCGAGATATTTACCAGATTTGGAAACAATCAATTCCCGTGGTACACCTTGGAAGTAGGAGGAAGTGCAGTGAAGAAGGAGGAGAGTAAATTGTTTCTTATATTAGTATTGAAAAGAAAGAAGAGATGCTTTCTCAAGTATAGCTTCTTATGATCAGTTAAGGCAGCAGCTGCTTTGTCGGAGTTATAACTAGGTAATAACAAATGATGTTCTTCATTTTCTTTTTCTCCTTCTTCTTGTGTTCTCCCCCCCTCCTCATGTGTGAAGGGGGCCTATCTGTTGACGATGGTCTGGGCACCATTATTATGTGATCTAACCATTGTGCATGCATGCATGCATGATTGATCTAATCTATCTATCTATCTATCTCTCTACCGGGTTGTTGCTGCTGGTTCTTCTTATTATTCTTGAGGCCATCAGCACTAGAAGCAGCCTCCTCCTCCTCCTCCTCCTTCTTTGGGATGCTGAGGTACTCTAAAGGCACCTCCAATTTAGGGTCCTGTTGGAAAGAGAAAGTAGTAGTAGGATATGTAAGATACAACAACAACAACAACAACAACAATATATCAAGCACCAAGAGATCGAGAAAGGCGCGAAGGAGTAGATAGAGGAGGAGACGATGCGGAAGAATAACATGTGTGCGTGTGTGTGCGTGAGAGAGAGAGAGAGAGAGAGAGAGAGAGAGAGAGAGAGAGAGAAGATGAAAATAGTATCATAAACGACAATACTAATGATGATGATGTAAACCACGCTTCATTATTATACACCACATAACATCCATGCAAAGTAGCCAGCAACGATGATGCTGACGACGACGATAACATGGGCACATTAGAGATTAATAGGCCTTGACGATGGCGATTGTGGTGGTGGTGGGGGGGGGAGGGGAGGTGGATCAATAACTACCAGTGTAGATCCAGACATCAATTTAGAAGATAATAATTTGAAGTTGTTAGTAGAAGAACCAACGGTATCAGATTTAGAAATGGAAGAGGCAGCTCCTGCTGGTTTATCGGTATGAGTAGTAGTTGCTTTCGAAACAACTTCCTTTAAATCCCAAAAGCTGAGAATACCTAGTAGTAATAGTTGATCAAGTAATCAAAGTAATAATACCGGAAAAAACAACAATATGTATGAATAAGGAATACCTGTATAATATGTAAACAACTGGGCAAAGAGATGGGGTAGTGGACGTGTGATACTACTACTACTACTACTACTACTACTACTAATAATAATAATTTGTTACCTGCCCTATCTATAGATATTATAACACTTGTGGTATCTCGCACGGAGGAGGATACTGCAATATCTACGACCTAGATGATGATGATGATGATGATGATGATGATGATTATGATGATGACTATGTTGTTGAAATTTGCAATGATAGCAGCAGCAGCATTCTCCATGTTAATGGTTGTGCTCATCAAATAACTACAAATTCTGAAACTCATGTGATTGAGTAGTATTTGAGGAGGGTAGAAAGAGGAGGAGGAAGTAGATGAAGTCGTCGTCGTTATCCGGTATGATGACAAAAGATAGATGATAGCACTAAATAGTAGAAGAATGTAGATTATTTATTTATTATTTTTGACTAATACCGGTCCTTTCTGTGAAAGCACAGCAATCGTAGAAAGTGTGTGTACGTCGACAATATGGATCTGAAAGCAGCCATGGTTATGATGATAGATCATGGTAATGATGAGTAGTATCTCGTCAACATTAATCAAATACAACAGAAAATGTCTTCAGCCTTGAAATAGTAAGATAAAAATGAGTAATCCGTTTTCTCCATCACAGAATTACGTACGTACGTACTGTAGTAGGATTGCTTAGGAATCATGTATTGACAGTACCTAGCAGTTTTACTAACAATGGTGTGATCTATGAATATTATATCTTTATCATAAATATTACACATTTAAAATGAGGAAGCAAAAAGATATATAATTTAAGACATTATCATACCTCGTTGGATCCCCTGCTGACACATGAAATGAGGTCTCTCTCCCCTCCTTTCTTGTTCTTGTTCTTGTTTTGATTCTCTGCCTCCTTCTTCCATGCTGTTGGTAGCTCTAGGATCTTTGTTACTGCACGTCTAAGCACCCTACGTGAAAAATGACACCTTCCCCCACTTGAATCCCACAACGTCAAACGACCGTCAACATCTCCAGATACGATCATTTCCAATTCATCCCATGTCCGTTTAAGTGATGCTAGGGCTGTCACTTCCACACAACCCTCATGCACCATAGCCACCACCGGCTGCAAATACCTAACATATGATGGACAATTAGCATCATCATCATCATCATCATCATCATCATCATCGTTATTCTTGTCCATCGGTACTAACCGACTGGCCAAACTGATTTCTACAACACTCTAAATCACATTACTACACGTTTCTTAAGTCGTAAATCCTCTAGGTGTATGGCAACACATTTGACAAATACTCATAACTTTATATCATAATATTTTTCGTGGTGAGATATTGTTGACAACTTTTTTCCAATCCATTCTTCATGATGCCTGATAGGAGGGAGGGAGACAAAGAGAGAGAGAGAGAGAGAGAAAGAGAGGAAGAAGTATCGGCTAAGAGCACAATATTTTATTATTGGATTTATATGAGAGTGCAGAATAAACCAAAGCAGTATGGTTAGAGCATCATCATCATCATCATCATCATCATCATCATCATTATCGATTTGAGCCGATCATCATTAATCAAAGCACCTCGTCGGAGGCTTTTCATGCACAATTTTCCACAAGCATAGTTCCCCACTTTTAGAACCCGTCACCACGTATCTAGGTGTTGGAGGAGTTGTGGTGGTGCACAAAAATATACGGACATTTATGCAAATCGCTCAAATTATGATACAAAAATATATTTGTAATTATATCGAATCTACAAATTTGAATGAAATAGGAGAAAGAGACGGCTAATGACTATGATATTCAGTGAATATAAGAGCTAGCTATGAAGTCCAGCACATGCACACCGTCTCTGTCTACTATAAATATATGGCACGGAGTTAGACAGTAAAACTCCAGCTCGCTTACATGACCGCATATCAGAGCGAGAGCAGAAGGGGTGGGGAAGAAAGGAAAAGAAGGGAGAATCGCTGCTAAAGAATGTTTGAGTTGAGATACTTTAATCCTGCCGTCACTGCGGTAATATCATGCTTTGGGGGACCATCCCAAAATACTAGCGGGAACAGAAGAGATTGGTTCATTGGCAGGCACGGGAAGGAGGTTGGGCTTTCGAGCCTTTAAGTAAGTCCCCAGTGTCCTCGTTTGTCTAAAAATGTATAGTACTTATTGAATATGATCACTAAATGTCGTAGATTCCACCACTATCATTGACTTGCGTACCAGAGTCGCCGTTCGTAGACACACCCACACACGTGAGCTAATTAGTGCGGGAAGGAGGAGGGGAGCAGTGTTTATTCGTCGATCGACCGCAGAACCCAACCTACTACCACTGCTTGATGACTGACTGACTTGATGATGATTGATTGATGAATGATGATGACCCAGGCAATTACCAACCAGTGCTGCCTTTTTTTTCATGTCGCTTCGCATAAAATGGCAGGTGTTTGATGATGATGAGCTGGGTAATCTTACAACTGGAGGCTCATGTGAGTGTCGCTCCCCTCAAAATGTCAAGTGTAATTACATCGAGACAAGGTGCATCAGCATGGAAAGTCTCCACGCAGCTAGAATGCCAATTTTTCAAATCCAGTCAGTCCTCACTGAAGCTGGTTCGAGGCAGTGCGTTTCGTGCTTTGCAAATGTCATGCAACATTTTGGAAGTGCAGTCCTTCATCACGTTTGTTTGTTTGATCGCATTTTCTTTGGTTGCACGTTTTGGAAGTGTGGTCCACCTTCAAGTCACTTTCTTTTTTTGTTTCTTTGCTCTTGTCAGGGGAGGATGTGCACGCGTCAGCACGTCTGATGCGATGAGCCCTGCTTCGCGTTCATTCAAGGTCATCCGTCGAAGTGCCGTGGCCGACGGACGCGAAAGAAACCCTCAAGTTTTCTTGGTGTTTCAGTTGATTGAGGAGGACACGGGTGAGTCAGCGTGCTGCCTTCTCGTTGAGATTCGAGTTGCAGGCACGTTGCACGTCGCTCCGCTGCACCACTCCAGCACTGCAGCCAAATCAAAGCCAAGTTCAATGCTTCTGCGTGCAGCCTTGTGCTCCTTTCGACCGCGTCATTGGAATCACTGCTTGCTTTCTTTCTTTCTTTCATTCCAGCATGAACGTTGTGTGAGCAGCGCGTGTTGCATGATTCGTGTTTGCTCCTGAATGTTGAAAGTGATTTTGACTCATTGTTGCCACGTGTCCTGCAGAAAACACGACCATGCACAAACCTCTGGAAAAATGCTGTGGCTCGGTGCGTTTCGGCACGCCTTGTGGCTTGCCAGCTGCAAGTGCCAGTCTGGCGGCAGCAGTGTTGTGCGTGCTGGCACACGCTGGCACGCCTGGACACAGCAGTTCATTGTGTGCATCGCATGCAGTCATCTCGACTTTCAGTTTTCGCATCGCGTGCAAAAAAATCTTGCGTGCGCATGCACATGGGCTTGTGTGTGCATTTGGACGTGATCAACTTTGATGCCAGTTGTCGCACCTTCGGTTTGTGCATTCATCGCTTGCGTGGGAGTTGGCATGCTGTCAATGTCCTTGTTGATTGTCTGAACTTGCTCAGCCTGCATGGCAGCAGGCGCGGTGCGATGATGCGACGCGGCATTGAAACCATTCGCATGCAGAACGGCCGCAGCCGGCTGTTGTCCTTGAACTCTTCGTCAAGGCAAGCTGCGTGCTTCGGAATGGGTGACGCTGATCGGTCAGCGTGCCGCGGTGGTGGATCTGAGGTGTCAGAGGTCATCAATTCTTGTGAAGCATGCATGCGCATGCAAGTGCAGGCTAGCAAACTGTCACTATCAGGCCAACAGGGCACCGCGCATTCCCCATGCGCGCAACGACTCTTGCGCTAAAAAATGGCCGAACAAGCTAGGGCAGGGCACGGTGAAATTTGCATGCACGGTTGCTTGAATGATGATGAGACGTCTAGATCGTCTCAATGAGCGCTCTCTGGAATTTGAGCCCGTTTTGGCTGACATTTGCAGCAACCACAGAACCACCACAAAGTAGCAGAAACTAGCAGCAAACCAGCAATGATTAACGATGTCTTAGATGCAGTAACTCTTTGCAATTATGATGAAGACAAGTAACCATCGACACATCATCAACAGAGTGGACATTGCACTTTGGAAATGTTCCCATCCAACCTGTAAGCCGATGTTGCATGAAGGTGGTAAAATATGTAGAAATTTCCAAACATACATATCTTCTGAGTTTCAGAATAAAGAAGAAAGCACAGAGCAGCCTACATAACTAAATCTAATGAGTATGGGATGTAATTTGACTTCTCTTAAAGCTGCTGTTTACTCCTGTTCATTTGCTTCTGTAGTGCTTACCTTTGTCTTTCCTTTCAGACAGCTAGGTATTCACTTATCTATCTATTCGCTATTTGTCATTATGCCTTTGTGTCTTCTTGAGATGTTGCTTTGCCTGCAGCAGCTTGATCATCCTTTTTTGACGGAGCCTTAAGAACTAGTCGAACCATGTTAATGCATCCTAAGAAAAACATTGATAATTATGGATAATAAAAATCGTGGTGCAACAAATACGACTTGCAAGAACTTATGTCTCTATTTCTTCTAAAAAATCTCTAGTCGTCTATGTGATGATACGTATTAAAACTTAAATCCTGCTGCTGCTTACAAATAGTTAGTTGTCTTAGCATGTATGACCCATAACCGCTTCTCCCACAGAACGGCCATAGACCATAAACATTGCCTGTTTGTACATAGAAAGAAAGAGAAGCAACAACGAGGAGAAGGAAGGGGAGAAGATTAATAAGAGGATCCTTAGGGTTAGGAGAGTGGTAGTATTACTACCCTACTAATACTAATAGTAGTAAATACGGCAGTGTGTTATTTTCTCATCGAGGAAGAAGGATAATAACTCATAGTGTACGACGTGTGATCGCATGCTGTGTACAACGACAACATAAAAATCCTATTAGAGGAAAGAATACCAGTAGCTTTTTAATCAGAATATAAAGCAAAAGTATAAGTGTTTGTTGTATCTTGCTGATATGTACAAGCAAGATGCCGATATTAGTAAGAATACTCAGCGGTCCTCGGTACTACCTGCTGTACAATGTTCTTGGCACTCGACGATACCTAGTACCATTGTTATTATTATTATTATTATTATTATTATCATCATTATGTGAGAATGAAGTTGAGAGTAGGAAACAACCAACCTTCAAATCGGCGCTATAATCATTGAATAATAATAATCATAAATAGCCATGATGAAGATGATGATCATCATCGTAATAACACCAATTCAATCGTGGAGGAGGTGGCGGTTCTTAGTATCTATTTTATACTATATTATTCTTTTATTCATGATCACAATTAGAATAGTAGTAGTTATTGTTACAGGGTATTGCAGCCAATCTGGAGCTGCTGCACGAATTCCCAAACGGTCCTAGCAGCATTTTAAAGTAAAAGAAGAGTGGTTGAATTTATTGTCGATGTTGTCGATAATGATAACGATGATGATGATGATGATGATGATGATGACGATGATGATGATGACAGTAGTGATGACTCATTATTATATAAATAATTCAATAACCGTCGTTATAGCTTTCCGGTAAGAGAATCCTCTTAGTCCCTCTTTTCCTTTAGTTAGTAGTTTTTTTTAGAAGAAGAAGGCGACGATTTCAACGATGATGATGATGATGATGATGATGATGATGATGATGGGGAAGTAATTGCGACAGCAAATACCAAAAACGAAGGTCATTATCATCATGATCTTCATCATTGTTGTCAATGAACTAACCGTTGAAAGCTCCGAAACCACTTGCTCGTACACCTCCTACAAATGAAAATAATGCATATCCATTTTATTATCATCATAATATTTCCTAATTACAAATCAAACAGCAGCACATCATGATTTAATTAATTTCAACTGACATCTTACTAATTAGTACAAATCAGCACCATACTACTACAACTACTACTACCAAATGGTAAAGATTGGATCAGCGGCACAATGGCAAAGTCATTAATGTTAGCCATTCCAGTCACAATGCGTTTTGAGATACGCTCTGCTTTAGAATAGTCTTTTGAGAAGATAGAAGATCTAACAAGGAGGGCCATAGAGGAAAAGAAGGAGATAGTTAGAAAGAAGAAGTAAAAAGGCAAGATATCATTCAGAAAAGAGAAATTAAAGAGCTGTGATCTGTGTTGATTGAGAGAGGAGCCGTGTGCATTACATATCAGCAGCTTTGGAATGACTGACCATAATGTAGAATACGCATTTAATGCGAAACATTTCCATTATGTTGTAGTTGTTATCGGGGTTTGTTAAACAATCATGACTACAAACAGACAACAATTATTACTATTATTAATTGGTACGTGTATTATTACTATTATTATTATTATTATTATATACGCAGCAGTTAGTTGTTTAAGATGACCCTAAACCATATGGAGTAGAATTGCATAATTTCTCCAATTCGTCTTCGCTCTTCCATCTAACACACACACACACACACACACACACACACACATACAGAGAGAGAGAGAGAGAGAGAGAGAGAGAGAGAGTCACAAAATGTTACTACGATTTCAAGCAGAAAAAGTGGTAAAATACAGACATAGACGATTAAGCTACATATTCATCTCGAAAGGAAGAGTGAGCCTACAACTATGGTACCGTTATCGTCAAATTCTCTTTATTTTCTTCATTATTGTTTATGTAGTAATAATTATAATACGTAAATGAAGGTAGTAAAAGTTGTACAGCTGATGAACGATAACAATTATATTTCTATGCGGTTCTATATGATATAACTGGTAGCGCCACCTTATAACCGTCATTACAGGGCCAAATGTTTCCTATTATGAGAAAAATAACAAAAGAAGACGAAGAAAACGTTAAGATGATGCCAACATTACTAAATAATATTCTCCATCAAAATTCTAGTGTGGTATTCATTCATAATCATTTATATTCATTCATTCAATTGTTACTTCTGTAGCGATTTCCATTTTCAAGTCCACGTCGGCCAGCACAGTTGGTTCAAAATACGTGGGATGTTTTCCCTATTGTTAGTGGCGCAGTTGTAGTAAGCACAGAAGCAGCAGCAGCAGCAGCAGCAGTTGTAGTAGTAGTAGTAGTAGTAGTAGTAGGTTTAAAACTACGTGGGATGATGATGATGATAATGTTAGTAATAACAGTAGACGATCGGTACACCAAGATGGCACTGCTACTACTACAACTACTACTACTACTGCTACTACTACAATTAGTACTACTACTACCTACTACTACTACTACTACTACTACTACTACAACTACTACTATACTACTACCTCAGTTCCCTTACGTTTCCCTCCATAGAGTACACGTGCACCCTATTCATTCATTCATTCATTCTCTTTTAACAATAAGAACAAGAACTAGAGTAATAATAAGTACTATGAAGGAGCCTTTGTTCTTATGGCAACTATGATACTCAATCTAATTATTACGTATTATACTCATTTATAAGCTTATGATTCCTATATACTACTACTGCTGCTGCTACTACTACCTTTGAAGTTGCATCGGCTATCAATTTTTCCACATGTTTTGCCTGTGAGGAGGGGGAGGAGGAACGATGGTGAATAACAAAGTAGTAGTAGTAGTAGTAGTAGTAGTAGTAGCTCCATAATAAAAATCGTGATGATAATGATGATTATAATGATGAGATTAACATTCATCACACTAACTACATTGTTAAGTGTGTTGTTATCATTATCATCATCATCATCATCATCACCATCAACAACAACAACAAAAAGAGCATCGACTGACCTGGCTGGGCATTGTCATTGCTCCAAAATCGCATCTGAAATGTTGTGATTAAAGGATCAAATCTAAAGCAAAAGAAGATAATTTTGTATTTCTAGTGCATAAGTTATATTTTTCTCACGATATTTCATATGTTATGATGATGATACTGATATTGATGGTGACAAATTGCGTTTAAATCGTCTCTTCCACAATCATTGAAAGCCTTATAATTATGATGCAAAAGTGATCCTTTATTCCGAACAACACCTCCACCAACAACAACTACAACAACACCATTATTAATACTACCTCAATCCTTTGCATGATGCACCTTGACGAGTTTTCTTAAGTTTTATCAGAATTTTCTTCAGGAATTCATCGTAAATACCATCTTGCACGAGGAATCGCTCAGCAGATATGCAGTTTTGGCCACAATTTATGAAAGCTCCTCGAATGGCAATATCCTAATTATAATAGTAATAATTAATAATAATAATAATAATAATGATGGTTATAAGTGTTTGTTGTTTGATAAGCAGGACAAAGGATATTATCTGATCATCCCCATATATGATGCATGTAGTAGTAGTGGTGGTGTCTTCGTCGTCATCGTCATCATCATCATCATCATCATCATGATCATCACACGTACGATGGCGTGGTCCAAATCTGCGTCATCACAGACTACAAAAGCATCCTTTCCTCCCAATTCGAGTATCACTGGGGTCAGAGTTGAAGAGGCGCCCTACGTACAGAACAACAACAACAACAACATCGTATACGTATAATAATAAAAATAATAATAATATAATAATAATAATATATTTTGCAGCGTTGATTATGATTGGGAGGATGAGGCTCCTCCTCCTCATCCTCCTCCTCATCCTCATCCTTATCCTCTTACTACTACTGCTACTACTACTACTACTACTACCTTCATAACGAGCTTTCCAACTCCAGGAGATCCAATAAACAATACCTAATATTATATATATATATATATATATATATATATATATATAACCATCATCGATGGATGATGTCTGTTAAATACTACCACTCACTGCTACTTATACTGTCAAGGATGACGATGATGCGTATGACTACTATTACTACTACTACTACTACTACTACTACTACTCGTACCTTCTCAACCCCAGATTGCACAAGCGCTGCTCCTGTCTCCCCGTATCCTGATAGATAGAAAAAAACAACCAACATTATAAGGTAATATTTATGAGTTATAATAATAATAATAATGATAATAGAATATTCAAGATGAAAGGATTGACGACAATTATAATCTGTTTAATCTAATACTATTGTCGTTGTATCTCTGCATCATCGGTGTTATCACCCCATTTCACTAAAATGTGATATAGGATTCATACACACACACACACATGCAGCAGCAGAAGAAGCATTGCCATTCATTGGCAAGCAAAAAATGCAAACTAGAAACTATTACCAACCACCCTTTCCCCCTTAATTTTGTGAGTACTAGTATTCAACAAACTGCTGCTGCTGCTGCTGCTATTACTCACAATATCGCACGACAACCTCCTACCTGTAATGATTTGAACGAGATCAGGGTTATATCCACGTTTCCCGATGATTTCCCTCAAAACATCCTACCACCAACCATCAATGATCATTGTTTTTTCAATTACTATCCATCAATCTCTATTAAATCATCAATCTGTCTATTTTAATATACTCTCCTCCTCCACCTCTTCTCTAAACAATAATTTCATGCATTCAAACAACACTCAACAAGCACACACATATATAACATGTTATACTGCATTTCTATACTCTTCTTCTTCCACGATAATGGCATTCATGTTGCTGCTGCTGCTGCTAGTATATAAGATGTATATATACATTACTACATTGCACCTCAATCCACTTCGCACTTGATGATGCCCATTCAGATACCTATCAGTAGTAGTAGTAGTAGTAGTAGTAGTAGTAGGATGATGATGATGATGATGATGATGATGCGAGGAGGTATTACGTGAAAAGACGGAGAGAGAAGCAAAACAAGATAGAAACGGTTTGATTCTATCCTTTCTTCTCATACACTACTACAACTACTACTACTACTACTACTACTACAACAACTACATATTTGTTATCAATTCCCTTGTTCTAAAAAACTTCCCATTATTACTCCTCCCCCCCCCTCCTCCTTCTTTCTCCTACTACTACTACTACTACTACTACTATACTATTAGTAAAGTAGCGACCTTCACGACAGCGCCATTTCCTGCAAAGAGAGCTGTTGCTACGTGGCTAAGGACGTTATGAAAAGGATAGTTCCAAGGAACGATGATGCCTATCACCCCCATTGGGTACCATTCTACGCGTGCAGACTGCCATGCCACACACACATATATATATGTATGATAAAAATCAGTATATTGTAACAATGATAGAATAGACGGCGATGAGTGAGCAAGGTTAAGCAGATGATTAGAAGCAATAGTATTCTATTCTCCACTTGACCATTATTATCTCCTGATTTTCTTCACCATATTCTCTGTCTCACACTACAACTACTACAACCTCCATCATCATCAGCAACCGCTACTACGAGTACGTACGTACTACTACTACTACTACTACTACCTTGGTAAATGCGAGAAGAAGGGGAACATCACGGTTCTAAGATTTAAAAATGATAATGCATGTTATTACTTACACAGTTAACAACTTATCAGTCAGCATTCATTGCTTTTCTGTTGTAGAGAATTGCTTCTTATAGTGAAAGAATTGCCGAAAGAGCAAGTAGCTGTAATTATTATTTTCAAGTTAGTAGTAGTAGTAGTAGTAGTAGTAGTAGTAGTAAGGAGCAGTAGCAGCAGCAGCAGCAGCAGCACTGGGTTATTGTTACATTCTTCCTCATCCACTGGTGGGGGAGGAGGAGGAGGGGATCTGGTATCGTTACATATTCGTCGTTGATTGTTCTATAATATTAGTACTACCTCAGGTTGTAGGCACTGCTCTCCTTTAGCAACAAGCCATCTTAGCTTTTCAAGTGTAGTCATGACCTGATAAGTGGTGGCCATGGCAACGACGACGATGATGATGAGGGGGAGGAGGAGGAGGAGGAGGAGGAAGAGGAAGACACACACTAATCGTGTATGTCCTGTATTTCCAAAGATAACGTTTTATGTTGATCTAAAATAGAATTTCATCACCAGACTTACTTTCTTCTGTGCTGCATGATCAATCATATGACCATACTAACTACTACTACTACCTCGCCCAATGAAGCTTCTGCCATTGTCTTCCCTGTTTCCTCGCAACTCTTTCTTGCGATTAACTCCTACCGAAGAACCACCCACCACCAGCAGAACAACAACAACAACAACAACAATGCTAAATTTACACCGACTTTCATTTCTCGTTGCCACCATTGAACCCCTCTCATTTCTCTTCTATCTTTTCTCCTCCCGCTGTGACTGGTATCGTACTACTACTACTACTACTACTACTACTACTACTGCTACTACTATCGCCACAGCATCATCTGGTGTGATTTTCAGAGTAGTACTTGATTGTCCAGAATCCAGTCCAAAATATCCATCATAAGTGCTTTCCTCTCAGTAAAGTCGGTTTGGGACCTATACATATCGTGTTTTATCAGTAGTAGGTAACGAGATAGTTACTGCGATTAAACGACGCAACTCAAATATCTACGATTAACGATGTAATTTCAATTATGTACTAGATAACAAAAAACAGCACTATTAGTAAACTGAACGCAGATTAGTTTCTTTTGTGTTTTGAATGTTTTTGGTGTAATCTGACGATACCAATCTTTAGCTGCTTGACTGGCACGAAGACGAGCATTCTTCACTTCTTCAGGAGTATATGCTTTCGCACCTGGTTGGCAAAGACGACATTGAAATGGCGGCTATTTTCAGAATTTTGGGATATAATGATTTTAAAGTAATGATAGGGGGGGGGGGCAACAATTGTTTTGAAACCAAAAATCTACGCAGTTGTGGCCAAAGCAGCACAATACTACCAGGTAGCTCTTCCCCAGTGGCAGGATTTCGGCATGGGATATCCTTTCCTGATGATAATTATGTCCAATAAGAAGAGGGAAAAGAAGAAGAAGAAGAAGAGGACGACGACGAAGAAGAAGAAGAAGAAGAAGAAGAAGAAGATGATGATGATAATTATGACGATTCTATGATGGTGGTCAGTGTGGTAGAGATCATAGACTTCTGATTATTACCAGATCCTCGGACACATTCCCTCTTGTAGTCTCCTCCTTTCCATTTTGGGCGGGATGGAGCTCTTCTCGCCGTGAATAAAATGGGTGTAATCCAGAAATATGTTAAATATCCAATGAGAAGTCCAAGCAGCAGCTGATTGATGACAACGTGTATCATTGTTCTATCAATGGAACTCAGTAGAAAACGCAAAAATATAGTAAAATTTACCGTCTGCATGCTTATGCCCAGATAGGATGCAACGATTGCGATTAGACCGAGCATTATGGTGTAAAAATTCCTTCAAACAATGTGCGACTGGGGCGGAAGGGGCGACGTGTCGGATCAGTTGTTTATTGTTCCAGATGATACCGGAGTTTGTGGACCAAATGCAAGAGAAATGGCATCTATTTGTGCCCCTACGACATGAAAAAAATCAGGAATACCTAATACTAAGATACAACGACGCTGCTACTAGATCTACTACGTCTAAATCTAGATTTTTGAAACATGTGATGGCGATGAAATCAGTTGAATTTTTCATAAAACATCGGTTTGATTGCAATATTTGAATGAAGTATGGTACACATCTATTTTTAGAAACAATTTAATCACAAGATATTTTTTCACAGAAAACGCAAAATATGCGATGACGTTATAAGAAAAAAGGTGTATTTTCGAATCTTTTACTTTAAACACAACCGCCAAAATCTTAATTCTGTTGTAAGATAATATCGTTACACCTTGATCCACCCCTCCACGACCATCATGTCCACACTCTCTCCACAGGAAGCTGAAATTAAAGCAGTGAAGCAGTCTGAACTTCCAGGTGTCAGCTCCAAATTATAGTTTTCTGCTTCTACCATTTATTATTATTGCAAAACAGATTTAGAGGCTGACAAAGAGCCAGTACTCCTGGGAGGTCGTACACTTGTTGACTGAAATTTGGACCAAAAGATGATTTAAATGTGACGACAGGCGAGGAGGGAGAAGAAGAGGAGAACCAAGGAAAGTGCTACTTCTGCTACACCAAGGGACCATGTGGATGTATCTTCATGACATTCTTCATGATTCTTGGTATCATTTGTGCTTTATTGTGAATGAAGTTGCACTTGTCCATGACCCAATTGGTTATAGACCTAAGAAATACACACTGATAGGTCTCTTCTGCTGGGCCATTGGTTTCGTCTTCCGAGGCGCCGTTTGCATCATCACATGCCCTTGTCCTGGTGAGTACGTGTAGCGCAGACAAAAGGAACATCACGGCAACAACCAACACTTAACCCATGGTCATACGACACTGCTTGTTGATTTACACATTTTCTCGCTGCAATTTGTGCTCTCAGGTTCTACCATCTGTAATTGCTGCGCCGATCTTGCCTCCTGGTAGTGTTCTACGAGTTTATGCGTTTCATGAATCACTTTTTTGCAGAAGCTGATTGTGTGTGCCCATTTTCGTAGGATGATATCCATTCCAGCAAAGATGGGAAAGTGCATTGCTGGAGCCTGTCCTTGTTAGGAAATGGTGGTGCTGCAGTGGGTGATTACATTTTCAAATCAATTGCTGAGAAAGACTAATTGGCGACATTTTGACTAGTTGAGTGCAGCACGCATTGGCATTCTCAATCATTCCCGTGCGTCCTCTCCTTGGACCACATCTAGCAGATGTCAACTTAAAATATGATTCATCCATTGATGCAATGATCTTCGCGTTTCATTGTTCATCACCATGATCACTTCTAGACTTTCATGTCTAGGACTAGAGCAGATGTGCGCACATCTAGATGTAGATGCACTATAGCTCTATAGAGCGCACGGTGTCTATCTGCATACATATGTGTGCCGACATATACATCGATAGAGTGGTTGAGCTTATGATTTCTGTATGGCGCTCGAACACCGAACTGCCAAATTTGGCACCGAATCTCATCGTTATAGCGTAGATTGTAGCATCGTAGGCAGCAGTCTGTGAAGTTGTTTCATTGATCGATGCATGGCATCGCAAGCGCAGCTAGGGTGCACGGCACGCACGTCATTGGTGCAATGCGAGATCGATTTCAAGCCTTGCATGACCAATCTAGCAATGCTCCAAGCGCTGTCCGCCAGCTGTGCACGTTCAGCGAACAAGATGTTGTTGATGTCGCCCATGCGCTCGCCTGCTGGCAATGAATGTCCATCTGGAACAAACTGTGAACACAGTGTGCATTGTGGCGCACGCCAGCACGGCGCCACGATGCAGTTTGCCGCCCGACCACGACGAGCCCCCTGTTGGCCTGTGCTGGCCCGACAAGCTAGCAAGGCCGCATGCAAAAGTGCACACGTGCAGCGTTGGACACGGCCAAGTGGCGCTCAGCGTGTCGCGACATGGCAAAGTGAAAAGCTCACTCACTTTGCGGAAGTCTCTCAGGAGTTTCGCGCATCGCGACATGGCTAGATGGCAGCGTGAAAAGCCATGTCGCGACATGGCAAAGTGAAAAGCCATGCGTCGTCGCACCTGCAACAACGATTCAGACACAACTCATCAGAACTCAAAAGTCCAAGTGACACATTGAGATCAGAACTCAACTGCACAAGCAAGCAACCAAGCAACCAAGCACACTCAGAACTCAAACGACCAAGTGACATCAGAACTCAAACGTTCAAGTGACAAAGCAACTCAAGAACCAAGCAACAATGCAACTCAACGACTCATGCGGCTTCAGTTCTCAACACGAGACCGCATTGCACCACGCCCAATGCTGCAACAATCGACAGCTGCACTCGATGCAGAACGAATCGGTTGCATGCGAGGGCGCACATTGCTGCAACAATCGACAGCCTGCACGTGACGCAGAACGAATCGGTTGCATGCAACAGTGCGTGTGCGTCTCAACTTCAACCCTGCGACACGCGTGCTTCTGCACACGCGCGCAGCACCTCAGATCCATCACCGCGGCACGCTGACCGATCAGCGTCACCCATTCCGAAGCACGCAGCTTGCCTTGACGAAGAGTTCAAGGACAACAGCCCGGCTGCGGCCGTTCTGCATGCGAATGGTTTCAATGCCGCGTCGCATCATCGCACTGCGCCTGCTGCCATGCAGGCTGAGCAAGTTCAGACAATCAACAAGGACACTGACAGCATGCCAACTCCCACGCAAGCGATGAATGCACAAACCGAAGGCGCGACAGCACGATGCATGTGATGATGTGCACAACGCATGTGACATGCACGTGTGCACGTGCGTGTGTCTGTTGTGTGATCGAACAAGGCGTTTCAATTGTGCAAATTGCACACTTGCACGATGCATGTGTGCACACATTCGATCATGCAAGACATCGATCCACCGCACATGCATGCTTTCACATTTTCGATGTTGTCGCACGCAAAAACTCGGTGATTTTCAAATGCATGCATGCATGAGCTTGGCTTGAACTTGACGCTCAGACGCCTGTCAGTCCACAGCTCAGACGAGTGCAGATGCAATGCGTGGTGGTGTGTGGACAACGCAACACTCCGGACACGTCACATTGCACCATCCATGCAGCCATCCACACTGTGTGCCATTCAGCACAGCTAGCCATGCGTGCTGTGATTGTGATGGTGGCATGTGCCATCTTCATTTGACCGTGCGTGCTGCGCGCGCATGCAGGCGCGTTCCCCACCACTAGACCCTGACATCGATGGCTGAAACATCATGAACCAACAGATTCATGCAACGCATCAGCCCTGTAGCCGCTGCCATGCTGCACCACATGGTGCATTGCACAGCTACATGTGAGGATCACAATTGCGAACAAATTTAATTGATTGAGCGCGTCCGTCTCACCCTGACGGTGTTTGATTTGTCGATCCGAATTCACATTTGTCGCACACGCATGTGCAAGGTCACACATGTGCTCGCTATCGGTTAGCACATATTCAAGCATGAAATGTCCAAGCGCACTCAGCACTGCAGCCGGAGCGCACTCCACAACTTGTCACACCCATATCGCACGCGAAATTGCAACTCGCAATGAGCTTCCGATGGCGTCGCACAGCGTTGACATCTGGGTCTGGAATTGAATCATGTGCTCATTGGCGCAATGCAATAATGGAAATGTGGCAAACACA
Source organism: Bigelowiella natans CCMP2755 (assembly GCA_000320545.1). NCBI lineage: Eukaryota > Cercozoa > Chlorarachniophyceae > Bigelowiella > Bigelowiella natans. The sequence goes on from ADNK01001892.1 coordinate 36,106, forward strand.
CTGCTGTGTTTTAAGCGAGGCAATCCTTTTTTAACTCTTCAGCAAAACCAAAAATCTCAACAAATTGTAGTGCACGACAAACAGTATATACAGAGAGACCCATCAACATGCATGTGGATCAAAGATGGCGTACATTGCTGTGTCTCTATGGCATTTGTTTTATATGCAGTTTCGCACACGTGTGAGAATGCAGGACATGCGAGGCACTTTAGAACACTTGATCTCGAGTTCATTACAGATATAGAGACCCAATCACTTGATGCATACTTTGCAATATGTGCACAATATGGGGCTCTAGTTGACATCTGCAAAGTACGAAATGCAGTGTCTCGAGCTGAGAGCAGCGAGGGTTGACTGGACGAACCAGCACGATTTGAAAATTTGTGAAAAGGAACAAGCTGGCGCAGCGGCATGACTCGAGCTGACTGAAATGAACCACACATTCGCCACAACCTTCGACTTCCTTGCTTCAGATTTTTCTTTGATCGGAAGAAAGCTGAGATGTCCAGCAGATTGTTTGATTCACAGCAGCAATGTCAGAACAGCTGCGATTATTCCAAAGTTGATTCAGTTCCATGTCCTTCGGAATGTTATGACTCCTATTTGCAAGGCTACTGCCCCTTGAAGTTTTCTTACCAACAGAGGAGAAAATCTCGGGGGGGTCAGAGCTGCTACTTGCTATTTGTTTCTGGAGTTTCTTTAGCGTTGACTGAATTTGAGAGATGTATTCTCGATTTGCTTCCGGACTGATGCCTTTGACCATGATACGTCCCACACGTTCGGTTTCATTTCCATTACTGCTTAGCCCTTTTTTCTCGCGACTCCGTTCTTCCTTATCTTCTTTTGGCGCACAAACCACACGGTGAGAACAATAATAATAATAGGAGAAGCATCCTCAAACCGCTGACAATTCCTCCAATGAGACCAAAAACAATGTAACCAAGATAGAAAGTCCATCTCTTCGCTGCGTTTCAAAGTAGGTGCATTGTAAGGATTACAGGCGGAAAAGTAGTCCTCAAACGACGTGTTGGAATCTGTTTTCATGATGCATCATCCATCTTTGAGCCCCGAATAAATGTCTGTAAATTGGGTTGACTCATCTTTCGACGAAATGAATTATTATCAGCAAATGTCTGTAAATTGGGTTGACTCATCTTTCGACGAAATGAATTATTATCAGCAAATGTCTGTAAATTGGGTTGACTCATCTTTCGACGAAATGAATTATTATCAGCAAATGTCTGTAAATTGGGTTGACTCATCTTTCGACGAAATGAATTATTATCAGCAAATGTCTGTAAATTGGGTTGACTCATCTTTCGACGAAATGAATTATTATCAGCAAATGTCTGTAAATTGGGTTGACTCATCTTTCGACGAAATGAATTATTATCAGCATATCCCATCCAATTCCAGAAAGAAGCTTCCGAAATTAGTGCCAGTGTTGGAAAATTATAAAGTATTTGCAGCGTGGAACAGTAGTAAGATCAGAATACTCAAGCCTAGAGAGTTCTAGGCCCACTCGAATCTAAGTATTGCTCACATGAATATTGCATCGTAGTCCTCCTGACATGTTCTGTTCCTAAAATGATGAAAGTAACACTTCATATTTGCATCGGTAGCCAGGCCTGGGGGCCTCCAATCATTTTGCGTACAGCTGAAGAGGAAATCAAGTGTAGGATCATAAAAGTAATCTCGATAGGGGAAAAACCGTAAAATTAGGCAATCCGATGACGAATGAGTGTTTAGCCCAAGAGTCTTCATAAGATGTTGGGACTGCTTGCACGTCGATAGTATAATTGACTCGTTCATCCATTTTGGCAAATACCACACCCATGTCATAAACGAGCTGAATAACGAGCTGAATATCGATTTCTATTCCCGTTTCTAAATCGTTAGCCTTTCCCAGCATCATAATCCTCCTTTGTAAGTTTGACCTGCTTTGCAACACAAGTTCACTACTATCGTATAGATATATAGACCCCTAAGAACCGAGCGAAAGGAGGTTTCATCATCCCATCTATTTGAGATTATTTTTGACTTGACTATCGGCCAACCCATCAGTATTTCCTCACAAATTAAGTCTTCGGTAAAATTCATAGCCTCCAATTTGGACTTGTCAATAACTGTTGAGGATTCTTTCCAGAATCAAAGAGCGAACCGACTTTAGAAATCCCAGGTTGGCGGACGACGATCGTGAAGGCGACCATTTTAAGAGCATAATAAACGGCTTAGCCGACGACAATAACGATTGCAAGGAAACTAAACACGATCGTCATTATCGATCCATGTCGGACATTAGAGATTTTTTCGCTCCTTGATTTTGGGAAACACATTCGAATTAACGAAGATAGGACTATAGCTTGTAGTAGTAGTAGTAGTAGTAGTAGTAGTAGTAGTAGTAGTAGTATTAGTCCTGGGGGATGGAGGATGAGACAGAACCAGCTACTTATAGGAGGAGTAGGTACTCATAAGAGTATACCGAGGGTAATTAAGAGATATTAAAAAATGGAAAAATAGGTTTAAATTGTTGTCGCAGGTACAAAATCCCTCTGGTTTTTGCGAAAGTTGTTCCCCATTGTTGTCGCAGGAACGATATCCCTTATGTTTTTTGCGGAAGTTGATCCCTATTGTTATCGCAGGAACGATATCCCTTATGTTTTTTGCGGAAGTTGATCCCTATTGTTGTCGCAGGAACGATATCCCTTATGTTTTTTGCGGAAGTTGATCCCTTTTTTCATTCTTCATCACCTGTGAGTCATCAGACATCGGCAATGTTTCACTGAGATGAAAGGGGGGCGGGGGTGAAGGAAAGAATGAACGAAATGTCCCCAATCAGCTAGCAACAGTAGTTGTAAAAGGGGGAGGTTAAGGTAGAAGAGCCTTGTGTTCGTATCAAATGAAAACTAGAGGAAGAAGACTCCTCAAAGCAGCGGAAAGGATCATCGTCTTGACGACTGCAGCAGTGGTAATGACACTTCATTGAAATTTAATGTGATCTTCTTCCAAAGCAACATCAAACTCTAAGTTGCATCCGATGAATGGTTGACACCAGATATCCGGGAGGCTATGGCAAAGAGGCTTGTGTGGCTTATGTTTCGCTATTATAGTCGTCGGGTCTCTCGGTAAGAAATAAGTACAAGTACACTCGAAGGAAGAAGGGTGTTGGTCAACTGAAACGATGTTATGTGTGGTGGTGGGTCCTACCAGGTTTAATAGCAGAGGAAGGAGAAGACTGTTTCAAAAATAGCAGCGATTATGAGGAACAAATTCGGATGAATTATCGACCAAAAGCATGTAAGTAATAATCCATTGAATGAAAGTGGATGCCAATCAGAAGAAGTTGAATATTGTGAATGTTTTATTTGGATTTGCTATATGTATATTTTCACAACAAACAGCTACTGGCATAACCATTTCCCAGATGGCTCTCATCCTTCCAACCTGGTATTAAGTAAACAGCGATCGATGTCGTAGTATCCCCTAATAGGATAGAATGGCTAGATAAGGGAGGAGGGCTGCTTCCCCTATTGTGCGCTCTCTCAAGTTTTGCTACAATGGAAAAATCGTGTCCGCATGCTTGATTGCGTCGTCGGTGAACCTAATTTTTGTTCTGTTGATCGAGAAATGATTCTTGAGCGGGTCAGTTCTACTGACACACACTGCTATTATTATTATTGGCATGATTATCACGATATGTCCGGTGTTAGCCTTATTGTGCTGGTTCATGGGGGACAAACGACTTCAGCTGCCTACATACCAGCTCAGGCTCTTATTTTGACAACAATGTACTTTTGTTAGTGCCTCTTCAAGTTATTCATTGTAGTAGTTTCACAATAACAACTAGCGTATCGTTATTATGAGTAGTTTCTTTAGGTCGAATCGCTTCCTATAGCATATCGTTATCATGAGTATATTTTTTAGGTTGAATCGCTTCCTGTATTGGGCTCCAAGCTGGCGTTTATACGTCCTAGTCTCATCTTTCATGATTTGCTTAATTGGTAATAATTGGTAACACACACACACACACACACACACACACACACACACACGATACACAGCCAATAAAGAGAGAAAACATATTTATAGTCGTCTTTGTGGTAAATGCCGTATGAAAGAAGAAGAGGGAGGAAAAAAAGAAACAGACCGATGAATTAAAATGTAAATGCTTTGGTTTTTAATATTATCAATTCAGGATCCACTATTTTCCCTGCTCTATTGCAACTATTCCTTTCCGGAAGTAGTAGCAGCAGCGACATCATAATCATCACTACAACTGGTTTTAATGAATTGCGGAGAGTCTTATGGGTGTCATCAGTTATTGGATCACAGGCATTCATGCTGCATATGTTTGCTGTTTCTGGATTTTCTCGGAGTTTTTCTAGGGGAGAATTGGAATTGTAATGACATATTAGTGATAGTGATAAAGTCATCAAGATAGCGATCATAGAATACTAGTACTTTGAGGGTGGCATTCGCATCAATTCCATCACCCTTTCCAGGGAGATTGATTCTACCCGTATCTCCATCAATTATGCTTTGTTGCTAGAAACCATGCATCCATTTAATTTCTACCTTTTTATTCATCTTTGGCGTAATCTTTACTCAATTTCTTCAACAGATAACGATATGAATATAGAATCATCTCAACATCAAGCTAATCAAATTCCCCCTTTGTATCAGAACCTCGGTGTTGCTGTCTCTGCCAATGGCAAACAGCGTTATGAGGCTTTTATTGAGACTGCTCCTTCTAATGCAGCCAATACAGCAAGAAGAAGAGTGGAAAGGGATGAATGATGAAGGAGGAAGCTGCTATCTTATTATTTGGTTTCATTAAATTTACTAGTGAAGGAAGATAGTTATCAAAATATTAAAAATAATAAATAGTAGTGGTATAACGAGTTCTTCTAAATGCACAACAAACGTACAAGCATATGATACTAATAATTCGTCTTTCAAAAATGGAAGGAACTCACAAATTTAGTTAACTCTTGCTCACATAATTTATTCGTCTAGCTTTTATGGATTCTTATGATTACCAATTTATGGTTGTGCTTGATTGGTATCCAATTATAATTTATCTACAACACAAATAGTGTATTTGTGGTCTTATATTTTCCCAGTTGTTCTTCTTCATCTGTATCTGGAGAATTCGCTCTTATTTGTGAGGCTGCTATTGTTGGTGAGTGGCCGAAAAAGAAAAAAGGGGAAATCGATCAAATTTGAGCACTGCTTGTTATGTAGAGTTTGCATTAATATTCGCAGAATTGTGCAATATTATCGAGGACATTATTTATGCATACAATTAAAAGGAACTTAAATTATTCTATTATTATTGCTTGCAACATCAGGAATGCTTCTCTCGATAGTTTTGAGTGCTCAATTTCTCAGAAATTCAAGAAGTATGGTATTAAAAGAAAGAAAAGGTGAAGCATCTAAAACAATAGCAAGAAAATGATAAGTGACAATACAGGAGCCTTAAATTTCTTCGTATTTCCATACATCAGTATCAATTTCTACTATAGTTCGTGCCTCTACGTCAAAAGGTTTATGTCATGCTGACGAGCACAGAAAGAAGTCAATCATAGCTACCGGAGTACTCACTTCATCCTTTTTATCTACGGGGTAGTATCTGGAGCTAAAATTTATATGTCTCAAAATATTGGGGAAAAATTAAATGAATTTTTCCCCTACAATGATTAAATTGATAGCTGTCACAGTCTAAGTTATCGGCCTACTTGAACTAGTTGTAATAGTAGTTGTGAACAAAACTAGTATAGTGTAAATAGAAGAATAATGTAACCTTTTTGAAAACGTTTGTATTTCTGTTATAATTTGATTTTTACTAGGTACTTTCTAGCATACTTCTACATCAATAGAAATCCAATATCATGGTTGTTGAAGGTATATGAAAAAATACCGATGTAGTAGAAATAGGGAAAAAAGTTGAAATACTGTGTTCTGAGTTGTTTCTTTTTGCATTTTGTAGCTTTTACAGCCCCCTTTCTGGATCATGGCTATTATACTAGATTTATTACCTTTCTCTTCGGATGTTCTGGGTAACAAGAACGATATTAATGGCAGTAGCGAGACGGCAACTCTTCCGGCATCATCTTCGGTGGAATTGAATGGAAAAGAAAACCCAACCAACGCAAAATTCACTCCATTCTTTATTGTAAGAATATTATTTTATTGATTCTTCTATCAAAATTACTAACATATTATCCATGATTGTGATACTGGAAAGGTCATTTACTGGTTTATAGTTCTTATTCCGGGAATAATATTTTCGCCTACACCTAGCAATTACAACGGCCAGAGTAGATACCAGAAGTCTTATTCTTCACCTACCACTAATATTTCCACCGTTGAGATAAAAAAGAAAAGAAAACAAGGCAACGAAGTGAAGGAACGACATTTCCATAGCTTATTGAAACAGAATAAAGTAGATTCTGCATCATCTTCTTTGATATTTTCATTATTTTCTTTCTACAAATGGAATGAGGCGACAATATCAACGATAACAGCACGCAAGGTATAATAAACATTGTTGGCAAGATAACATTTTGCCACCAATTCAACATGATAATATCATTATTTTACAATATTTTCTTATATTTTTTTGTTAATTTTATTCCAAAAAAATTCTTTGCTCCGTCTGATTGATTTATGTTGTCTTTATTTATTCTGGCACTTTAAATTTCGAAGTGGTACCATTTCCTTGCTGCTATAGCTTTCACACCCTGCATTGCATTAAATCCGGAATTCATGGCCTTTGCGTTTATTGGGGTATTGTAGAATAATTATAGATTGCAATGATAATGATTTCAATTAATTATACTTTCAATTTAAAAAGACACAATATTTTAAATATCTTTAGCTATTAGTATATTACTGAGCTATTACACAATTTTTTCAATATAATCCTCTCATTTAACAAAGAGTAGCCGTTATATTCCTATCAACTGAATATATATTTTACTCTTCAGACATAATATTATAAAATTTAGGCATTATCACTATTCGTAATTGTAGAAGCATTACGCGTAGGGTAAATTTTTTTGGATAAATTGCAGATGATGAACCAACTTATGATACATGTATGTACATAAATACATATTTATATTTATATTTATATTAATATGGTTGTGCTTTTGTGTGTGTGTGTGTGTGTGTGTGTGTGTGTGTGTGCATTAATATATTCAAAACTAATTTAATTTCAAAATTAATCATGAAACTGTTGAGTATTTTAATGCCATTCATATTGAGTGAGATCAAAATAATATTCAGAAATTTTTGAAATTTAATAAAGATGACAATACGTTTGTTGTGTTGAGTGTGTAAATAATGCTTTCATATATATTCTTAAAATCCTAAATTTCAGTCTTAAACACTTGCTACTTTCACCAATTTCAGGAGGATATATCGTTTCTACAGTTTAATCTCTTCGTTATTTGACCGGTAATAAATCTGGCATGTAGGAGGAATGTAGCAAAATTCGAAAAATACATACTATAATAATGATTTCTTTCATCCATGAAGCTTGATTCGGAAATGATTGAAGGAAAAAAAGTTAATAATTAAAATTTTGACTATATTAGATATCTGGACAGTAGAGATGAAGGCCCTTTGATCATGTCGCATATATATCTTCTCCTTGGCTGCGCGTTGCCTGTTTTCTTGTATTTGCTCATGGACCATTATAGATCTCCGCTGGAAAGCAATCACATTTGTAAGCTAATTAGGATAATAACCAGATACTTTATAATCGCTAAAACCTTAAATATGATTAATAAAAGTACAACAATGAATATTTTGATGACTTTTTATAAAAACAAAAAGTAGAATACTATTAATTACACTTTTCAAGCTTCTGTTGTTGAAGGAATATAGTGGGAAAAATTCTTATTTAGCTACTTTTTTTAGGGTGGACCACGGGACTAACTGGGATAATTTCTCTTGGTGTAGGTGATGCCTTTGCGTCTATAGGTTGTTGATTTACCTATATTATGCTACACTAAATGAATTATAATTATAGAGGATGAAAGAATTGAATTTTAAAAAATAGAGTTGTAATCGTTTTGTTAGCATCATTATATACGAAATTATAATATTACTTATTTCATCCAGAGAGAGATGTATAGAGAAAGACACACATACACACACAAAGAGAGAGAGAGAGAGAGAGAGAGAGAGAGAGAGAGAAGAAGAAGTAAGTAAGAAAGTGTTCTTTTATGTTTATATTTGGATCTCCTTCTCTCAATCTCTCTCTCTCTCTCTCTCTCTCTCTCTGCTCTCTTTGTTTTCTATGCGTGAGTCTGTAAATAATGAGAGTTTGTTTTTACAAAATTAGTTGGAGTAAGTTATGGTTGCCGATTTTTCCCTCAAATTCCGGGGACTCACAAATCATTTGAAGGAATGATAGGTAAAATATCTCATAATCTGGAAATCCCACAGCTTATTTTAAGAATTAAGTTTGTTAAGTTATGATAAAATCTAGAATATCAGAGAATAATGACACTTATGTAAACAATATATTTGATTTCAATTATGTTCTTGAGTTATTCCAAACAACAAATATTTGTCTTGAAACAATAATTTTAATTTCTTAAATGTTTGTCTTAAAATAAGAATCTTAAAGTATTGTGCAACAGGAATGGGAACACAACACAGACATACATTTAGACACATGTTATATATATATATATATATATATATATATATATATATATATATATATATAATGTATTTAGTAATTAATTCGTTTATTTATTTATTTTGTTTGCAGCGGGCTATGGTTCGATGATTCTAACAATCACTTTTATTTCGGGAATTACTTTGGATAAATTTTCCATCGAAATTGCTTTTGAGGCATGTCATTTGCATGCAATACCTGCTGCACTTTGTGCATCGTTAGAAGTGTGTACAGACCAGATGGATAACCTATTCCTGCCTACGTTCTATTTTGTTTGGCTAACTCTCTGTTTCTCGTAATGATGCGTTGAATTATAATATTAATCTTGAAATACATTTGCAAACTGTACAATATTCGCTCTGATTCTTATTATATTTGCACATCCAAGCGGTTAGTACATGTAGAAATTTTGCCGGTTTTCTTGCCGTCATGTCATTGTGCATAGCAGTGAGTGCATGAAATTAATTGTGCACGTACAATCAGTGCCAGAGTGGTTCACAAGGGAGCAGCCTGTACGTAGCTAAACACAACGTGCGCGTTTACGATATGCGTGCACCGCGTGCCGCAAATCGTCGCCACGCCGCCTGTTCCAAATATACGCAAGATCCATCGAAAAAATCAAAATTTATAGTGATTGTCGTGCATGAAATTACACGCATGCATATGCGCGATCGATGCACACATAAACGTATCCGATCCAGCAATGTGTGTTACACGCATCACAGTCATGCACCACACATGCGTTCGATCAATCCCTCAATACAAGGGCATACTGTCCACATATATATGTCCACATATTAATCGATGAATGACACGTATACTTGGCGCATAGCAGCTGCAGACATGATGCGTTATTTGCCTACGTACGTGGGCACCTTTATTGTCAGTGCGTAATGCAATTTGAGCGCGGGTAACACACATGCAGTGCGCTAGCTAGTGCGTACGACACGGACACTTGTTGTTCATGGCAAACATTTGAATATATATATATATATATATATATATATATATATATATGTTTAGCGTTGATGCGTTGATTACGTGCTTGATTGAGACATTGGGTGCAATGCGCTGCAAATGCGACGAAGATTACGTACAATGTGAGCATCACAGTTATATATTCTTGCTACACGTGCGTGGTAGTGGGGGCCAAGGATATTAAACCATTGCTTTGACCAGTCCTTTTGGCAAATGTCTCATTTCGTCTGTTCCGGCATTACTTTTCCCCTCATCAATTTCCTCCATGAGAATATCCTGAGCTCTGTTATTTGCAGCCGTGCCACCAGGATTACTGGTTGCAGATTTCAAGAAGCCAGGACTACGAGCAGATGTATTATTGGTGCTTGAAGAAGTTCCAAAGGATTTACTTTTTTTAATTCTGAAGGAGTCCCCACCTGCATGTGCAAGATATAGCAAGCATGCCTTTTGACATCTTTGATGTGTATAATATCACACTTAAGTCAACATAATTCACAAACTTATATATGATGATATACCAGCATCATTCACTCTTACCTACCTACATCAGACAACTTATGAACGGTTCTGGTTCTACTATGATGGCCTCTTGCTGACGCTTCTACTTTACACTCGACATCAACCCCTGTTTGTTGTTGGGTTATCCTTGATCGTGCACCGTTTGAAAAATAGATGTTGCTTGTTCCCCCCCTAGGAATATTGCTACCTACAGCCTTTTGGGAAATATTATCAATAGGAAGAAAAGGACAATACATGGGAAAAACAAAACAAGTCAATGAAGGAAACAAAAAGACAAAGTTAGGTCCAATATTTTATTCGTTTACATAAACAACATTAAATCATAAAAATAATAATATTAATTTGTATATATTCATGGAACCCCGCCTCCTCCGTAAGACGTGTGCCGACTGCTGTGTTTTGAATTCTCTCCATATCCAAATAGAGCGACATTCAGTCTCCACTAAAAATAATCATGATATATTAAAGTCAATTTGAATTGATTTCTTAATATCCATTATGTTGACACATAACTTTATGCTAAATTCAAAATACAAAATATCACGCTATGCGTTGTGATCAATAATTCAGCTTTATTTGTTTGATTGTGGATCCTATACAATCAGAATAGGAAAATCAGGGATAATAGGACTAATAGGCCCTTCTTTGTACGATTTGCTGGTAACTTAGGAAAGAATACTAATATGTAGAACAAGGAGTCTCTAACTTAATAACAACTTGCCTTTGTATCTTATCTTATATATGTATTTTTGTTATTATTACCCCGAACATTGTAATCAGCACGATAATAGGAACAAGGCACAAGAACATAGCTATTATCTGTTGTTTAGTGTGGAAGAAGTGGAGTGTGTATGTGCATGTGTGTGTGCCTCCTATCGAAGCATTAGAATAAGAAGAAGAATAGAGTGATGATAACCTAGTTAGTCCTTCTGTTGGTTGCTGTTGTCACTTGATGTATATTACTACGTAATGTTTCTACACTACTACTACTACTACTACTACTACTACTATTGCCTAATGCTATTACTACTTACAAGGTATTCAACTTCAAATTCATTTCTTGAGTGTTCCCAAAAGATGAGGCTGACACCTACAGCACCTCCAACTATCATCACATATAGAGCCATAGCAAGTTCTTTTGCTTCATTGAATTGCTCAGGAGCCTAATATGTAAAAGGGCATTACTAGTTACCTATTACATACGATCAGTACTTGGTAATAACAATATTAGTTGCAATAACAATATGTTTGGTTCTGTGTATGAAATTCCGTCAAATCATCATCATATCATCATCATCATCATCATCATATCATCATGAACAACAACAACAACAACATCCGTTTGTTGTCAAAATGAACAGTAGTTTTGGTTGCAGCATCGTTGTTTTTCTACATACATACACTTGGACTACTACAGCTAGTGATCATGCTGAAGATTGGTTGCAGATACGAGTTGACATTATTCATAAGAGAAGTTACATCATCTCTCACCTCTCTGGCGTCATATGCCAATTTAGTCATCCCTAGCAAGATTACCTGCAATATTTGATGACGACGAAGAGAAGAGAAGAAAGTAAAAAAGTGACAAGAATAAACAAGAGAAGGAGAAAACAAATAAAGATGGATGATACATATAATATTACCCCAAACGTTGATATCAATACTGTAAGAGCAGCGGGGTGGACCTCACAATGGTGGTAGCTGGAGAAGGAGGAGGCAAAGAAGATGGAAATAGGAGAATAATGACAAGAAACAATGTTCTCCTATTATTGATCAGCCACTTGAGATATGTATAAACTTTGATTCTCAGAAAAATCGTAATAATACCGCAGCATTAGGATAGTGACAGTAGATGTAGTTATTATAGAAATAAGAAACATATCTTCAATTTAAAAATCAAAAGAAGCATCATGCCTTTGTCACACCAACAATTCGCAACAAGAACTATTTATTGTCATCATCATCATCATCATCGTCATCATCATCATCATTTTTACGTCGTACGTTGTAATAACGTTTTCTACGGTTACAATAGTTTCTTGATATTGTGGTGGCTCAGCAACTAAGACACACATGGAAGAAGACTATGATGATGATGATGATGATGATGATAAGTTAAAGCCCTCTTCCGTTATGAATCAATCATAAAGTCGTCTTCTTTCTTTCTACTACAAGTATCTTCTATGATTAAAAGAATCAATCAAAACTATATTTTTTATTTAGGAGGTAGTAGCATAAAGGTTGGAAGTTTCCTCTCACATAGCATCAGCAATTCAACTGTATACATGTGTGTGTATATAAATATCTTCGCAGTATGATCATTCTCGATCACCAGTAATAGAAACTAAGACAATCAAGACAATAACAACCTGGAACATCAACAATGACAACAACAACAACAACAGCAATATATTTAAGCATTGAGACAATGATTATTGCCTAATTATTTTCAAATCTGATGTGTGATGCTGGTGCTTAATCCCCTTTGCCTTTTCTCAATGTCCCTGTCATCATCATCATCATCATCATTGCTGTTTAATTAGTACTCTGGCGCTGTATTTTTATTCTAATACACTAGCTAACTACTATTTGTTACTACAGGTATAATTGCATAACGGATCAGCCTAAAGTCCGTTAGTAGGGCAGCGCTCATCGACTAAACAACATTCAATAATAGATACAAAGAGAGAGAGAGAGAGAGAAAGAGAGAGAGAGAGAGGAGATTTGTAATTATAATAAGTGCTATGTGTATATTATTAACTACTAGAAAATAGTCTCTTTCCTACCTAGATCAGCATTGATATCCTACTCTAACTACCACTACTACTAACTACGATTACTAATAAAGGTGCTGCTTGCAAGTATGGAAACACCAGGTACAATGTTTAAAAAAGTTACAAAAGATGTTTCGAAAGGCTACTTCTAGGGAGGAAATACTTGAAAGCAGGGTTCCCATTAATAAATTCTATACAGATCAGTATGCTTGATCTATGGTACTACTTACCCCTTGATTAAAGAATATCTGGTATATACGGTAGGTCTTTGCACCAAGAGCACCAAGAGCAATAACGAAACCTTCATTGGTTTTATTAAAGGAAGAAATTGGAAGTAACGACGGTGCAAATACTACTGATCATAGCGATGTCTAAGATGATGATGATGATGATGATGATGATGATACATTCTGAAGTAGTAACCAATACAATGTAGTACACCATCATTTCAGATGATCCTGATAAAATCGTATATTTATTCACAAAAAGGAGGAGAGGAGGAGGAGGAGAAGAAGGTTCTTTGCCATTCACTTGTTTGTTCTCCGTTTGGTTGTTTGACGTTATTCATTTTTACCAATCGATGGAACCCATAGCTGTGCCGTACATAGAGAATCTGTAATGTTATTTCCTCCTCCCATAATTATGTTGGCACCTAGTAGCATAGATCATATTGACATGACGCTATAACTACCACGAATTTTGCATCAACACTGAATATAGTACTATATGGATAGAATAGTCATCATAATTTGTTTCACTACTTCTACTACATACGCACTCGAGATGACAAGCATGCAGCCAAGAACGAAAAGAATGGAATAGCTCATTGATATAGCTTTGATCTGAAATGATGAACATTACATAAAACCACCGTTAAATCAATCAATATATGATGAAGAAAACGTAATCAAGGAAAGCAGTTATTTGTAGAATAAACAATGAAAGAATTTAAAGTAGTAATATGCTGGTATGCGAGAGATTTCTTGTGATATAAGGATGCTGCTGACCATTTGATGCTCTCTCTTCAAAACAAGGAGAGCACAAATTCCAGTAGAAATAAAAAGGCCTGAAATAGCACGTATTCCCACCGTAACCCCCCAGCATACACAAATAAACGAACACATATATATATATCTTCAGAAACAACTTATTGAAATAATGTTAGATTATGTTTAATATAGCTATGCACGCATATCATATATCGTCACCGTATCAACCTCTAGTCTGTATAGAAGAATATGATATCAAAGGGGTGTTTAGTGATGTTCTATTACAAATCGTAGAAAGAATAGCAATTCCTAGCCGATTTGATGCCGAGACATACCAGTCTTTGTACTCTGGAGCCTAATACGGTGCATATTATCATATTATATATATATATATATATATATATATATATATAAGTATATATAGATATAAATATATACATGGAGCTGACATCATACGTGATGTGAGATGTAATACTGCCAGAAATACAAATATAGCAAGCATAATGCTGATGCTTCGTCCAAAATAGCAGGTAAAGATGCTACTGCTACTACCACCTGGAAAGTGTTAGATATCCAATTTGGCCATGTTGTTGTTTTAGTCCCTGAATCAGTAGTGGTAGTGATCAGTAGTACATATTTATAACTGTAACTATCGGAACGAAGAAGGAGAAGGTTGATAGTATTGGTGTGAGCATTGTATAACATATATATATATATATATATATATATTGATACATATTATACTAAAGGTTTTTACAACAATAAAACAATAAATACAACAACAATAAAAGGTACTTCTATTCCAATGTACTTAAGATAACGTTAGTTATTATGATAATATGCAACAACAACACTGTATTATTATTGTTATCTATCTAAGGTATTGGTACATTACTTACCTATCCATTGACACGCAATGTCGTACATGTCTAATGACGAATTGCTTGCTTTTTGCAGCAAATCATCCTTCAACACAACACCGCATAGTAAAAATTATGTGAAGCTGAATCAAATTAAATTTGCTATAATTTCTATTTATGATAATTATTGTCAGTCAAGATCCGCAATCTTCACCGTGTTCAATTTGAATGATGAAGAGAATTATGACTAACGTGCATTTACAGTATTGGTAGTAGTAGTTGTTGTTGTTGTAGTAGTAGTACCATCTCGCTTTGGAGAATGTTCAATCGACGAAGAAACGAGCCTTGGAAGAAGGACCATTATTCAACCATGTTGATGATAGAGGAAAATAATAAATTTAAGAAATAAAGAGAAAATAAATAGCATATATACTGGAGAGGAAGGTCAAATTTCCCCAAGAAAAAGGAATATATAATGAAGCTATTTATTGTAAATATACACAGGATATCTACATAAGATATCTACACAGGACATACACAATTTTCGCCTATAACACATAGCAGCAAAGCAGTTGTTAAAAAATAGCTTTGTACTATTTGTTGTAGTCTTAGTGTACTACATGTAGTAGTAGTAATAGTAGTAGTAGTAGTAGTAGTAGTACCAAAATCATGGTATGGAGAGGATGAGGAAGAGGGCATGACCCTGTAGTTAGAAGTCGTCAATATTGAGAAATTAGGAGATATTGATCATGATGATTATGATGATTATGATGATGAGAGAATATTAGTAGCTTTGAAGAAATCCAGCAAATTGTTATCAAGAGCAGACAAGAAGGATGTAACGTAATAGATTGTCACATGTACTAGTCATTGTTAGAGAGTCGTCGTCATTATGATTCAAGTTGGAGATAGTACTTCAATCAATGCATTATCATATATTGTTTCACGCAGAAGATGAGAGACACAATTTTTGTTCTTAGCCATTGTGACAATATTATAGTAGTAGTAGTAGTAGTAGTAGTAGTAGTGGTAGTGGTTGATGTATACAAGAAGTAGTTTATATGTACTGTACTATCATTATTATATTTCCCCAATGTCAGTCAGTCATCACAAACAACAGCACATATATAACAATCGTGATACACATTGCAACCCTACTACTACTAGTGAACAACATCGTCGTTATGTCTTCATTTTGTGGTCATACTTTGGAGAAGCAACTTTTCGTAGAGAAATCTGTGGGTAATCACAATCTACACTTCCATCTCCAGCGAGAGAGTTTGTACTAAGAAGTAGAACCAAAGAACATATCAATTTTAAAACATTTTGCTACCATCCTCTTTCTTTTCTTTCACTACTGAGTTAACTTAAAGCAGCACTTATTAAAATCTATATATCTTCAATATATTATATATATATATATATATATATATATATATTATTTCTTCATAGAACGATGAGAGCATTTAGAAGCAAACAATGAGACTACTAATACACACAAGGTTGATTTAGTTGATCTTACTTATTGCTGTAGCACATTTGGGTGTATGGTGGTAGTGATAACCGACTCAGCTGTTCATTCAATGGTAATTGTGATGGTGGCGGTGAAGGTTATGGGGGGGAAAAGAACAATGTAGATAATCAAACGATGATACTAATAGAGACATATAATATTTCTCTTAAGGTAAGTTTGAGGCTCAACAACTAGCAAGCTTTATCGATTGCACTTAATTAAAGTAAAGATGTAGGAAGAATGCAAAGGTAACCAATAATATTTGTTATTGATAGGGATAATACAGCACGTAGTAGTACCGAATTAGCTGATATAAACTTTGTAGGCGCCCAGTACTTGAAGATGAATGTTTCATTTTTTGCTAGCTTACGACTCACATATGTTTCCTTATTTATTTTACCATTATAGGATAGAAAAGGAGGAGGAGAAAAAATAGGAAGAAGAGGTGGGGGAAGGGAAACAAACAACAAATATGAGTATCATGAATTGTTCCCGGCTGCTTCAGGATATGATGATAACTGTTACTACTACTACTACGCACTCATGGCACAGCAGGGTCTCCGATGCTTCTTCATGTTTGCTACTTCTCACAAGTGTTTTGTTGTTAGTCACAATTAGCATAGAATGCTGGTGCTATATCATCAACACCGTCGTCTTAACTATCATCACAATCATGATCATCATCATGACACAAAGCCGAACTATCATTATTAAATTCATCGTCATCATCATCATAGTACCAAGCCAGAGATTCCCCAGTAGGAAACCGTTAAGTTCAGTCCTCGATTTACGATAACCTTGATGATGATGATAATCAATAAGATACAACATCAACAGTGAAAAGGAAGAAGAAGAAGAAGTAGAAAAAGAAGAAAAAGAAGTTCTTGTGCGAATAATAAATCAGACTGCTCACTACTCCATCGATAGATAGTCCTTTATCGGTACTTTGTTGTTTAATTATTATCTCCGTTACTATTACCACTACTATTATTACTACTACTACCACTACCCAATAATACTACTACTACCTGATGCAACTGCCCTTTGTCATACGTCTCAATCTCGGCCTACAACAACATACAAACAATCATAATAATAGAAGCTTGGCGAGGACATAACGAGAATAGATCAAAGAACAACTTAAGAATTTCTTGTTCTTGTTCTTCTCTTCTTTATCTATAGTAATAGTATAAGGAAGATAATCCTCATGTTAATCAATATCTTTCAACAAATAATATCAATAATCCTCATGTTAATCAATATCTTTCAACAAATAATATCAATAATCCTCATGTTAATCAATATCTTTCAACAAATAATATCAAACGGAAACCTTGATATCGGCACAGTTACTTCCTGATCCTAATGGATTGAATGTGTTGTAGAAGTAAAGAATGAGGATGTTATCACCACACAAACTAAAAGACCAACACAGTAATAGTAGTAGTAGTAGTATCAATGCACTAATGATTCATTATAATGGGTAGAGATAATAACAATATTCTACACACGGATGATGATTATGCTTTGTGTGATATTATCTTCTGCTGTTGTACCCTAATCGTGTTTCATCATATTGTTACTATTGTTACTAGCATTCGTGTATGCTTGTCGATGTTAGTACTACTAGTACTTCAATTACCATCTACGTTCCACGAGTTGCACCAAGGCGGGGTGAATCGATATCTTCATCAACATTGACACATAATAAGCAGCAGGGTATAATAAGCACAGCAATTACACTATCATCATCATTAAGGACTATTAGTCATCCTACTACTACTGCTTCAGCATCATCAACATCATCATCATCATCATCATCATCTTCATCATCATGATCACTACCACCACCTCTACCACCCCATATCCACCTAATAGGAACTCTTACCTTTCAGAAAGTCCGTGAACAATATCGGTGTCATTTTGGGTAGCGTACAGCTGAATTACCTAGCTCAAGCACACAACAAGCAGACAGTAGGGATATGTTGTGATATCATCAAAAACAGTCGGATGAATGTACAGCATCATCATTATGATCACCAACACCATAATCTATATGATTTAAGCTATTATTACTACTACTGCAACCTACATGGATTGCTGATTCAACTTATGTATTTTAATTTACTTCAATTGAATACTTTGATGATTAGTGATAGCTTCTAATGCTACTACTACTTCTACAACTACTGTTACTAATACTATTATACCTCAGGGATTTGTAAGCTCCTCCAAAAGTCACTGCTCTCCGCAACGAAGCTAGCATAATCCGCGTTCCTGGTAATAATACATAGAAATACTGTAAATGTACTCTTTCAAAAGAGTAAGCTTCTCTTTTAAAATTTTCATTTTATTTAAGGTTCAAATACTGGTTTACATCTCATTTGACTATTGTACTTCCAAACAGTTGCTAGGTTATACAATAATCAATTTTGTCAGCTCTATAATTCTTACTATCATCCCAATTCAGTGCGTAAGCAGCATATCCGCTACTACTATGTATGTTATATATATATATATATATATATATATATATGAACGTATGCATGCACTACTACTACTACCACTACTAGTGATGATAGGGCTGTTTACTACTACTACTACTACTACTACTACTACTACTACTGACCCAAGTGATGATAGGGCTGTTTACTACTACTTCTACTACTACTACTACTACTGAACCAAGTGATGATAGGGCTGTTTACTACTACTACTACTACTACTACTACTACTACTGACCCAAGTGATGATAGGGCTGTTTTGTAGACGTCGGAGCTGTAAGTCGGCACATATAGTCCTGATCGTCCTTGGTATCCCATAAACCTTTTATAATAGTTAGAGTATAGTGGTAACACGTTAAATAATCGTGAGGATGATCCTACATCATCGTTACCATCATCATCATCATCATCATCATCATCATCACCAACATGATGATAAGAGTTGGTGTTAGTCTATGGTGGTGATGGTTTGTTTTAAATGATTACCCAGCATCGATGACAGAAGCGTCAGTATTAATATACTGGGATACGTCATTTTGGTACAGATCAATCTAATATATGGATGGAAGATGATAGAGGAGGAAAAAGAGACAGGGAATACAACAACGGAAGGGATAGTAAGTAGTACAAGAAGAATGAGTACCATTCTCTCTCTGTTTCATTTTAAAAAAATATTATTTATATAAGTTTTATACTAGATAAAAGAATGAGATGGACTTTTTTTGGTGGATTAATGAAATCATTAGATGTGTTGATGATATACTTTTCTAAACAATATAAATTGGTGAAAGATTTATCAGTATTTATTACCCAAAACTCCACAAGAACATCGCTTGTACCGATGGCAAGTCTATCGAGTGCACCAAATCCGCTCGAGCCGCATGACCACTCAATCTTTTGTTGTCAGATAATAATACGAAGGCGACAAGAACAATGACAAAAGTATGTTAATATTTATAGATTAAAGGCGATATTGATTAACAAGATATTTATCAGCAATGATGATAACGATGATGATTGACATCTAGAATGTGAACAGAGAAGAGGCTAAGAAGAATACGTTTGCATCAAAACATTAAGGGTTACATAAGTGAGGAAAAACTTGAGTAATCACATCAAATCCCAGTGCTTCTTTAGTCAAGATTGCTCCGATGAAAGTTGCAATTTGTTGTGACGGCCAGGTTTGAATCTCAAATTTAACTCCTCCATTGGTACTACTACTACTTCTCCCAGAACTTGGGGTAACACCAAGTGACTACAGCGTAAGTTATTATAGCAATACAAATTAAATGCGGATCTCAACTTAGTAGATTGCTCACACATAGAGACATAAACATAAATAAAATCCAAATACAATATCTATTTTCCTCGTATAAAGATCCTAACAAAGGTCTAAATTACTTCAATATACAAAAAATACCGTGAGCGAGCTAGCTGATAGGCAGTGAGAGGTTTGAAACTTTGATATGAGATTATTCTAGTAATATCATTCCATTCGTTGTCAGATTGGTCATGCAGGTTATCATTATATTCGCCTATTACACAAAACACCCACAGAAATATGTATAATGTATAATTATAATATATATATATATATATATATATATATATTATTTATATATATATATATATATATATATATATTTAGCAATTGAACACAAGCATAACCTGAGAAGTCCCGCACGAACCAGCTACGGAGGGTACTAATTTTGGGATGAGATGATCCCCATTAACAAGCATCAGCTCTTCACAATAGTATTTCATATTTCTATGCATTGTATTAATTTATTGAACAATAGTACGACATAATACGGCACATGGTAGAGCATGCCACCTACGATTTAGAGGAGGGATGCACTCTAATATAATATGTACATATATATATATATATATATGTATATATTATCTGGTATGTAAAGTTGCAATTCCTTAACCACACTACCTGTACAGATGAGAAGTAGAAAGGTTTCTAACATCTTTGATGTTCGTGAGACGTCAGTAGTAGTTCTATGGACGAAAATGTGGAGGGGGTGGGTGGAAAGCAACTTTGTCTGAACAAATTTGACCTGTACAGGTAGTCTCTGACTACCGTTATCACCATGATCTAGTTTGATGATTGATTGATAGGTTTTAGTAGTCCATGGTATTCCTCCCTATCGTTACGTGAAGAGGCCCGTGTCAACATCAATATTAACAACATCATCCTGAATGGAGTGGTGATGATGATGGTGCTCTTTTTTGACGACGCAATTGAAGTTACACAGTGTGTAACGCCTGCATTGTTACGAGTACTGGAAGAGTACGTACTCATATGTGCTTGTCGCATCTTGAGAATAGCCGGACAATCTTCTCAATTATCTATCAATCATATGTCAAAACATTATTGAAACCTGGAACTGCGACAACAAATAGATCTAACTTTGAATCGGAGAGTCTCGGGAGAGCACCTAGATCTTGAAATACATTCTATATGTGGAATACCAACAGTCTTCTTTCAGTTGTTTAAGAGCATTTTCCTGATTTTTAGGAATAATTACGTGGCGCACAGTTCAAATGCTGGGGATTTGAAAGCAGATGTAAGTTGCAAGGTGATGATGCACAGAGGCACACACCTTAGTGAGCTAGAGCATTCTTGTAGCAAACGAAGGAAGATACACCACATACCCCTATGCAAACAGTTAAAAGGCACGGCATTATTGTTCCATTGCGCATACTTCAATAATCAAAAAGGAGGCAGGGCAACCAGGGCAATCAATCCAAGAATATTTCGTACAAAATCTCCATACTCGCAAAGGCAGGTGGCTTCAAGGTAGGAAGAGGATTTCAAAGCTCTCTTCAAACTTAGATTTAATTTCAATCTATATTGTAACAGGTCTATGGGATGCTACACATCAATAGACGAGCAACAGGAGAGCTTGTACAGTGTGGAAGTTGTAGAAACGAAGGTAGAATGTGCATAAATCTCAAATGATGTGCAAACGTAACAAATAAGCCATTTTCGTAATAGGCAACGTCCCAGGTCAAACGCCCCTCAATACTAAGGAATGGCAGATTTTCTTCTCAGTATCGTCCACATGCTGATTCAACCTTTCATGGCCAGCTGAGGAAATCATGTTATCATTTCTATGATCCACCATTTAGCAATGAGGCTGGCACTCATCTTGCTCCCAGGAGCACAATATCTATTAGCCCAGGATCTAGTGATGACATCGGGGACGAATTTGCGACCTTAGGAGCCGTGGATGCCCATGTTTATGTTAATCCTATTGCATCTCAGAACGTATCATTACGCACTACCACAAGCATCCTAAACAACAGCAACAGCGGCAAGTGTTCTGAACATAGCAGCTGTGGCTCCACCACCAAATATACTGGAAGGAGTAGCTTCTGCCGCCGCAGCCGTCATGACCCTTTCTTATTGTATCCTAGTAGCAAAGAGATTTTAGGAAGTACTGCCAATGTAGTAACTTCCACAAATATTAGGAAGCGTAACCATGTTACATTCAGTCACGACTCGCTTATTCACTCAAAAGAAAGCAAAAATAGGAGAGCGAGTGAACTAGAAGGAGTCCTCCGAGACTTATTTAGGGGGCCGGATTCTTCATCCAATTCTAATTTGAATTAAGGTGTTCTCAAAACTAGTATAACAAGAAAGGTCCCGAAAAAAGAATACTATGAAGGATGCACCCTGAAAGCGGCTCAATAAAACTAACAGTACAAGGGAGAAAAGGAAGTAACAATATAAGGGAGAAAAGATGCATAAGATTTACCCTATATCAAGAGCAGATATCTTTAAGGCTATTCATTTAATGATAGTAATTCGAGCAACAAATCAGAATAGCATATAATTCATCACTAATTGTTTGTCTTTTGTTCATATTTCATTATTTTGTATTTATTTATTTCTTCTACTATTTTTATCTTTAATTTCAAACAATTATAAATTTTATGTGTTAACATGTATCATGGTTATGAATATCCTGTTGAGTAGAACAAGTCCACTCAGAATGGTTGATTTCATGAATCAGTAATACGAGAAGAGTGGAAAAACTTTTTATGGCGCATGCAACAACATTCCGAGGTGTGCCATGAGATCACAAAAGTAGTTCAAACACCTGTCTTCCACCAATGTGGTGTCATCAGAGGTTTGTGTCTTTTTGAAAGGCAGTGAAAAATTTCGAGTCCTTGTGAGTGATTCAATTCCCAGTGGGCAAATGATTGATGAGTTTGCAATCATGTCATCATCGAAATATCATTGCCTCATTTGGATTGCACCCTAATGTCCACAGTACAAGATGTTGAGCTAGCTCTCGGCGCAAACTTGCTGCATCTGGAGGTGTGTGCATCAGCGCAACAAACTGTGGAGTGCATGAGCTAATGGACATCTGATCCATGATGACTGACCGCAACGTAGCAATGCAAGCGAGTGATGGGATGAATCGCAAGCATGCCTCGAACAACTCAGATCTGGACGTCTTCATCTGAGTTTGATCCATGCTTCTAGCTAGCTAGCTAGCTAGCTCTGGAGCTAGGCTTCGCTAGTTCGATGTGGATGTGCGTTTGCAGACGTCGTACATGCCGTGCACGTGGTCAACACAAGAACAGTCCTGACAAATCACATGGCTAGACAGGCTAGCAGGCGCACAACCAACTAGCTAGCTAGCTGTTGGATGTCCAGCTAGCCAGGTGCAGCTGTGGACACCGCCTCTGAACCGGAACATGGCCAGTCAACGTGGACGCTGCACGCGTTGCAGCAATTTGTGTTCATTGAGTCCATTGCAATCAAATTGCCATGGGTCTCCATTGTTGCTCGTGCCACTGTGTTGCCATGCATGAACATCATCATCATCATCATCATCATCATCATCATCGATGTGATCGCCAGCTCCAGCTTGTCGGCTTGACTGGAAGAGGCCAGCAGTGATTGCAGGAGCAGGCACACCAGCACAACTTGTCAGCTCTGAGCTAGCTGACTGGACGAGCGCCACACAATTCACTTCACAGCTCTCGTGATCTGTTGACAGGCTCGTCTCTTGGTTCGTTTGGCCAAGAGCTGTGTGCCAGCGCTCACGTTGCCCACAAGGATGCAATGCTGCGCTCAGGTCAGCAACCACGCGTCTGCTTCTGGCTGCACTGCTGAACTGGTGCAAGCAGCGTCGCTGTCAAGAAAGTGGCACACACACACACACCAACGCCCAGAACGGCAGCGCAGGCTGGCAGGTGTTGTCTGCATGGCTGCCAGGCTGGCTGGCTAGCTGTGTGGCTCTGGAGCTGGCCTTGCCCAGGTGCTGACAAAGCAAGAGTTCAAAGATTCAAGTTTTGTGTTCATTTCTACGATGAAAATGGTCGCGTGAAATGAGATTGTCGCAGGGCAAAAATGCAGGAGAAAGAGTTTAGTTTGTGCCTTCGTCCTGCGTGTAGCACATCTCATTTTGTCACAATCACAATTGAAAAGGGGGTTCGCATTTTGATGTCGTTGCTCTGAAATGGCATCCTCTCCTGTACACTAGAAAGTACTTCCAACCAGGGAAAAAAGTCACAGCGGTGTCATCCTTTCCCCCCTGATGTGAGATGCGATCCAATTAAATGATGTAGGAGCATTGGGCATAACACAACGAATACAAAAATTTGCAGACTGTGTAAGTTGTCAATGAACAATAACGATACAATTTTTTCATTTTGTAGTTTCTTAATGGGCAATAAAATCCTAAAAAAGACGGACTTTGATGGTAGATACTCTACTCATGAAGTCCTTGGAAGAGGTTCGTTTGCTACTGTAAAGCGGGCAGTGCGAAAGAAGGACAAAAAAGAATTGGCTGTAAAAATCATAAAGAAAACGAAGCTAAAACAAGAAGAACTTAAGATTGTCCACGATGAGGTGAAGATAATGAATAGAATTTATCATCCTAATTGTGTAAAATTAGAAGAAATATTCGAGACTAACAAAAAGCTTTACCTCGTCATGGAGATTCTGAGTGGCGGAGAGCTCTTCGATCGCATTGTTGCTAAGGGCAGTTTTTCCGAAAAGGAAGCCTCCGGAGTCACCAAAGCTGTAGCTTTAGCATTGAAATACCTACATAACATTGGAGTAGTTCACAGGGACTTGAAACCTGAAAATCTCATATACGCCAACCATAGAAATGACTCCCAGATTAAAATTACGGATTTTGGATTGGCAAAGTTGAAGCCAAATGGATCCTCTATGAACACGGCATGCGGAACGCCTGGATACGTTGCACCAGAGGTCTTACGAAAACAAAAATACACTGAAGCTGTTGATGTGTGGAGTCTAGGTGTCATTCTCTATATTTTATTGTGTGGATTTCCGCCCTTCTATCACGAAAATACCGGTGCCTTGTACAAGCAAATAAAGTCTGGTGACTACGATTTTCCGGATCCATATTGGAAAGATATCACTGATTCTGCGAAAGATTTGATAAAAAAAATGCTGACTGTGGATCCAAAATCACGAATCACAATTCAAAACGTACTAGCTCATCCCTGGATCAGTGGAGATGCTGCTTCAACAAGGCGTTTAGGAGCAGAGCACTCAATACAACTAAGAAAGCTCCAAGCCCGGCGAACCCTTCGTAGAGTCGTTCAGCATGTGATTGCCGTCAACATTTTCTCAAAATGCCTTGAGAACTCAACAAGTGAATCATCTTCTTCAAAGGACAAAATAATGGATGAAAGTTAACTAAACAAAATAATGGATGAAAGTTAACTAAATAGAATGATGATTAGCTTTGTAAGGAATATGGTCAATTGGACATGCAGTCAACTTAAATTGTGTCGACATTTCAAAAAAGGTCATTCCAGAAGCTCTATTTTTCAGGATGAGTACGACTCTATTGGTGGAAAAATTGCTACTAATTTTTCAATTAATCTTTCTTTTGCATGCTTTGCAAGATGAAGGTCCTGCTTCGAAGAAAGGTTTTGAGTCACATATTTTGAACGCACTGGTCTTGAGCATGCAACAACATCAAGAACATCATCGACCTAGCAACCAATGCACTGAAAGCACTAGTGCAATCCTTGGCGCAACTATCTTGTTCCGAAAACGTGCCAGCAGGGCCTTCAGGTCCCTGGCTTGAGTGAAGTCCTTTTCTGTCCAATGAAGGCATGATAGCATGTGCTAGTGTGTGAATCAACCAGGCCACATTTGCCTCAAATTTCACGTGCAGCACAAAGCAGCGCGCATTTGAACAGAACATGCTAGCATGTCTAGATGTGTGCGTGATGACTCACTTGCTAGCTTGCTCTAGTGCTAGCTTGGTGCATCTAACTAGCTAGGCATGTGAGGACATGAAAAGCACACCTGTCTAGCTGTGCCTACTTTGTTGTGCTTGTCAACTACAGACATGCACATGTGTTCTTGCGCGCACACGCTAGCACGCGCCAGCTAGCTAGCTAGCCAGAGCCCTCAGGTCCCTATCACATCACTTGAACACACGCATGTGCACGTGGCAATCAATCTAGCAATGTCCGCTAGTCCGCATCAACCATCAACGTCTAGAACGTGCTAACAGCGTGCATGCAGAGCGTTTGCTAGTTTGGCAAGCCTGCACAATCTAGCAATGTGGACGGTGCCTTTGTAGCTAGGTAGACACTCATCGCCCAACTGACACTTTGAATTCAACACATGCTAGCATGCTTATTTTGTCACAAAGCAGTTCGTTGTGTTCAAAATGCTTTTGTCGCACAAACTTACGTGGAAGTACATGGAGATTGCTAACACCAAAATGCTACAACGATGGGCGTTCATTGATCATTCACATCATTGTTGTTCATTGTCATTGGTCTGAGATGAGAGAATTCCAAGCATCTTCAAATGCTTGGGTTTCAGCGCGGTTATCATTAGATGCTTCCTTCTCTCGAGAAAAGGGTGACCTTGATGATGATTGTGACAAAATCATATTTTTTCCATAGTCATCATCTTTCTCCGAGTTGCGGTTGATTCGCTCATAACTTCCATACGTATTCCTTTGGAACTGAGAACTCTTTGTTTCCTGCAGTAACTGATCCATGTTTTTGGTGTACTGACGATGATGCTTAAAAGCTTGTTGGTACACCTTCTTCTTTTTTGTCGAGTCTTTAGAGATTGCTTCTTGTAATTGATCCTCGCCAGTCGATTTTTCAATTAAATTTGCAACGCGTTCCAACAGAAAGTCAGTGCCCTATTTCATATATATATATATATATATATATATATATTTATTTATATGTGTGTGTGTGTGTGTGTGTGTGTGTGTGTGTCCAATGCAATTTTGTTCGAGATGTAAATTTTTTAAGTCTTGCTGATAGATGGAAAATGGGAAACATCCCAATATCCAACTAGTATAAGCTTTAGTTTATATGACAATATGAAAGGTGTGAGTGACTAAAGTCAAGGACTATGATCATTGGGAAGACGATAGCATCATCAAGGTGTCAAATCATTGCTCGGTCTTCATTGAGTATACCCTATCAAGATGATCTTGCTTATCAGGCGGTGAAGGAAGGCATTTCGTGAATGCAACCGTCTTGATACCATAGCAATCATAGCAGCAACAGAAAAAAATATAGCATATATGTGATGATTTTCAACATAAAGACCAGCAGCTGGTAATAACATCGTTCCACATTTTAGTAGCTTAATGTTTTACGTATCACTCGTTTTTACTCTATTGACCAATATCCTATTTGTTATGGTTGGTAAACCAGCTTCTAATATAGCTCAAGTGTTGTCATTCATTCGTATATATATTGTAGCTTTCGTCTTTTATTATAATTAATATTCTTATCACCTCTCTTTCTTCCAGTGCCTTGTTCATAATTTTCGTATCTGTAAGACTAGCAGACTTCCATAATCCTGTGTATTGCATGAGGATATAGTTTAAGTGATCCGGTCAGTCATGCTCTACACGCCCTAGTTTTGGTATTCGATAACTTGCACCTGTACGAAATGCGAGCTCAGACTCACGTTCTTCACGTTCATACTTCCTGTTGGAAAAAATAAAGTCTTTATTAAAAGTAGCTTTGACTTTGCGTTTCCATGATACATACTTGATACGTGTACTACAAGTAACCTACACATTGGTGTCACAATGCACTTGATCTACCATCCGACACATTTTTGTTTTTGTGGACAAGGTATTTACTGTTATCCTACACACATTTTTGTTTTTGCGATCAAGCTATTTAGATGTTGGAAACTGGGATCCAGTTTGTAGGCTTCTCTGGTAATTGAAAGCAATACAGCAGCACAAAAATCAATATTATATGAATGAATGGTGATGTTAATATCAATAAGAATTGTTGGTTTATAGTGGTAGCTAGTACCAACAAACGATAAATTTTGCTAGACATGAACATAGAGTAAAGAACGGATAGTAGTCAAAAATGCTTCATTCAAAATTCGAAAAATATGCATAAACTCGCCCTGTAGTTTATAATGAAGCAATGATTTATTCTCATCAGATATCTTTAGTACTCACCAGTATTATAGTGCATGGTAATGATAATAATGCGTTTGCTGCTATCTTGCATAAATACTATAGTACCTGAACCACTTTAAAGCTTCTTCCGACTTACCCTGATGAAGGCTTTATAAACAAAATGGTACCACATAACAATGAGACTATAAATACTGCTGCAATTAGTAGTACTACTTCTGAAACAATTGTATGATTGCAGATTTGTTTAAGATTTGTTACCAGGCTATTCCCATCCTGTAATTTGCTTTAGCGTTTTTCCCATCAAATAGTAGAGCATT
The DNA here is from genome assembly GCA_000320545.1 of Bigelowiella natans CCMP2755. Classification (NCBI taxonomy): domain Eukaryota; phylum Cercozoa; class Chlorarachniophyceae; genus Bigelowiella; species Bigelowiella natans. The sequence goes on from ADNK01001892.1 coordinate 64,692, forward strand.
GAGAAGCCTATCAGAATGAAAGATAGCAAGAACGATAGAACAACAATCGAATATGAGTTTGTAGCTGTGGCTTACAAATGATGATTGTATGAGTATTGAATTTGAGGCAAATTGTTGACTTCCTTTATTAAATTGCAGTCATTTAGCTATAATTTCTTTTGAAACTCAAAACAGCAAAAAGAAATAAACAGCATTCTGTTTTGGTAGTCTCTCATAGACAAACGAACAAACAATCAAAGGAGAGAAACAAAGGACTACTACTGATTGATAATGAAATCCATTGAGTTATCAACATTTCCTACCATTTCTCAGCTTCACGAAACTTATCCTCTTTGAGACACAAAGCACCCATGTTGCTATAACTAACGATTTGTTCATAAAAATTATAATAATGCATGAAATGAAGATTAGGTTTCACATCATCCGTCAGAGGGATAAATTAAGCCAATAATATACATATATATATATATATATATATATATAATATGTACATAGAAATGAATACACACATATGTATATACGACGAGTGCTCACCCTTACATACTCTTACGCGTGTGTGCGTGTGCGTGCGTGTGTGTGTGTGTTTGAAAGTCTGTTTAATAAGTGTCTTCTTACGTTTCCATTCTGCATTTTCTTACTTCAACCTGCATGGCCTGTTGTCGTAGACACAAACATTGCTGCTAAATCTAACATGCAATACCTCACATTTCCCATTTTTTCAATCTATCTACTTGCTAGCTTACTAACTATGGTACCAACTAACATACTTACCATGGATATCGGCTGCTTATTGTCATCATATATCGTTCCAAACAACTGATAATTATATGATTGCTTAATCGTTTGATCATGATACGAAACACTGTTGTTTGTTTTGCTACGAGTAACACTTTGCCATTCTATTTTGAAGTCCTTGTTAGGTGATCTCAAAGATACTAATGTTCTATTTTAGTACCATCTCAGCAATTTCCTCCTTGACCATTCCTATGAATATTTGACGATGTTAATAATGATGGCAATGATCAGAATATTAATATTACCCATGTTCAGGCAAAATCTAAGAGTTATCCATAAAAAAATGTTGAAAAAATGAAACTAAAATTTATTACTTCTTCTCATTTTACTATAAAAGTACGAGTGTAGTATATGGTTGTCAATCAATGTAACAGCATCATATATATATATATATATATATATATAATATTATGTGTGTGTACGTGTGTTTGAATTGACCATAGCCGTCAATAAGTTTGTTCTTTATTGGATATAAGGAACTGATACTATCGAGTGCAGCTCCATATCTAATCATATAAGTAAGAATATCGAATTCACCGCTCAAACAATATGGAATCATCTTTCCCTTATTCTAAGAGTAAAAATTTGTCATACTGTCCTGTTTCTCCTTCTCTTATTCATCAACAATTTTATCATTTTCCTCTTTTATCTTTGATTTGTAGCTTCATACACAACTGCACACCTTCGTCTCGCAAGGAAATAGTTCTCTGTCAAAAGATAATACAATTTGAATTTAAAATCAATAATAGTTGTTAAAAGGTGATGTTAAAAAATTGAGTAAACTTGAAGTAATGTAAATATTTCATATTTTGATGGATGGACAAGCTCTTACCCCTAATACGACTACCACATGTTATATAATACTATTACTATTTCTTGTGTAACACAATTAGGAGGGTAAAAGGCATCTAGTCCTCATTTATTCTTCTAAACATACAGCACCGTTGTTTGTTCGTAGGTATTACTAATATTACTGCTACCAAGTCTCTACTACTACTACTACTACTACTACTACTACTTCTGGTACAACTACCTAAATTAAAGAATCTATTTCCCATTTCCTTCTGATAAAACGCATCCGAAATCTTTTGTGCCACGAAGAAGAAGAAAAAGAAGAAAAAGAACAAAAGGAGAGGGAGGAAGAGGAGAAGCAAAAGAAAAGGATTACATAACTATTCATATCACTGAGGAGTAGTAAGATATTATAGATCCAAATTATTCTTAGTTTTGTCCTTATTTTTTCATTCTTCCCTCTATTTGTCAGAGAGAAGGAGGAGGTTACAAATCGTTTTATCTCATTCAGTAGTAGTTGTAGTAGTAGTTGGGGGAGAAGGAGAAGAGTAAGGAAGAGTACCATGGTATGCTCTATAAGACAATGACTATCAAACACCACGTACGAAATCTATCGTTGAATTGAGTTTGGGAGGGTTTTTGAACGAGAGAAGCTTTACATTGAACCTAGTAGTGAGGTATATTATATGCATATTATATATATATATATATATATATATATATATATATATAGACATATATGTATACATAGGAACGAGAGAGGCTTTACATTGAACCTAGGAGTGAGGTATAATATTTAAATATATATATATATATATATATATATATATATATATACAATATTTCGTGATTGGTTATGTATTTGTATTTTCTTTATTTTTAAAATGTCGGTGAGATGTTGTCGGTACTAAATACGTACAGAATAGTATCATTTCCTGCAACAGGAAACGGGTATTCATTTGTCTTATTTCCAAGAATCATCTGATAGAGACGCTGCTGAGAAAACCATGGTGTTTTGCAGTCTGATGTGTTAAAGTTCTTTGCTTTCCCCCAGACTTGAATTTCTTGGTCAATCTATGAAATGGTACAATATAAACAATGATGATTATGTGGAAATGATGATGGTGATGATGGTTAGTTATGCTATGTGACTCCACATTTGAGTTATCGTATGATCGATTGACTGATCTTTCATTTATTTTGTGTTAAGACATGTGGTTTGATGAATGACTAGCAGGAGATTGTCTTTCTTATCTTTGAATCACGTACCATCATCGGCTCAATGCCATATTCTAGCATCTGGGGTACCTAACCAATACATAAAATCATCATGATAATACTAATGCCATCAACTACCATGTTCCCAATCTCTAACATTGCTATTGAAACAGAGTAATATGATGCTCCTGTATATGCAATAGGCCCATCATCATCATCATCATCATCATCATCATCATCATTATAATCATCATTATAATCATCATTATAATCATCATTATCATCATCATCGTGGTGTCGTACTAGGTATGATCACTAGTATCACAACTCACTCTTTTTGCCTACTATTTATTCTTTTTGAAGGCATTATTAATTGCTCATATGTTTACCACATCTGATGCATTTGAGAGTTGAAAGGTGATCTTGTGGCGTTTCCATATCACCTTCTCTTCTTCTTGTTCTTCGTTATTAATAATATCTTGCTGTGGTGATGATAATGATAAATTGGTTTCTAGTGTTCTTGAAGGTAATACTTTGCACTCAATCTCTATCGTAACCGTTGCCTGCCGATGCAATTACATATATAATAAATCACTACTACTACTACACACTTCTACTGCTACTATGTTCTGCTCCTCATCCATCCCTTAAAAGAAAGTCTGATCGAATGATCGAATGAAGGTCATCACGAGTCACTCGAAATTGCTGCTACTACTGCTGCTGCTGCTGCTACTACTGCACCAATTGAATACATAATCAGTTCTTGATAGAGAGCTGCCAATACTTACTTACTACCTCTATATCTGGATTTGGAGTGATATGCCCCTGTTCTACAATCCGGTACTGTACACCATCAGACAGCTTAAAAAGGCACCACCACGGTCACCACCCGAAGAATCAGCCAACGATTGTTTTGTTTCATGTTATTATCGTCGTCACCAACATTTCCCATTACAACACCGTGTTTGAGTTGAGAGCAGCGTCAATGGTAAAGGGAGGGTATCGATGACGATCATGATGAATCCGAATATAGTGACGATGAGCGTGTCATAAATAAAGCACACCATCATTATCATCATCATCGTCATCATCATTATTAGAAACACAATTCATGAACAAGCCATCCTCTCAGTTTATAAAAATAAAGACGATGGATGAAGAAGTTATATCTTGATAATTATGCCAATAATGATGGTACGTGTGACTACAATTAAAACTGTGATGATACTGATGATGATGGTTATAATATTTCCTCTTTGAAAGGTAACTACTGATATATACGTGCAGATCTGCTTTAAAGTTTGTGCTGAATCTTTATTCTTATTTGTATTCTAACTAGGAATTTTAAGCCTCTACCTCTCCCCTTCTTTGTATCTTGTGGAGGGTGATATCATACTCGATGACAAATTCTGGCTGCTTGCTACTGATAGTTAATGAATCAATTTTGATCAATGAACGAATGAATGAAAACTATGATGATTTTTAATGACATCCTACTTATCTATATGCCTCCTACTGTAAGCAATTATAGTCTTACTTGAGCAGATCGTTGCTTGTCATATCGGAATATAGCCTATAAATTCATCATCTTAGAAACTACATAATACTACTACTACTACTACTACGAATCATATGGCTTTTTCAGTATCCATTCATTGAAAACAATAAACTAAAATTTGTAGGGATAGTAGTCCCTCTTACTCTCTGTTAGAATGTTTCATCATTACATACACTGATACGCACTTTTCGAAGTTTGTGATTTGAGGAGACCCTAAGTATGATTTCAATATTAACAATAATAAGCTGTGTTATAAAATTGTTGTGATGTAGTAGTAGTAGCAGTAGAGCAACGTATCATCCATCATTTTGATAAACATATTACTGTTTTGCTATATATCGTATTTCGTGGACCATTGTGTCATTTCCCCCTCTTCTTCTTCTTCTTCTAATCCAACTACTACCTAGCATTTGAGGATTATTAACTTTGACATATTTAGAATGTGAAGATACCCGAGCCACCTAGAGCATAACACATCAATAACGGTCCATAGTAAAAATCTTAATGATGACGATGACAACAAAATCATCTACTCTCTCGCATTGTCGTAACGCATATAATTCCATCATACAGTAGATATCATTAAATCCAACAGCAATAATACATCCTCAATATCACCATATTCATCATCATCATCATCATCATCATCATCACCACCAATCGATTATTATTATTTATTTATTAATGGAAAAGAAAAGAATTAATTAGTGAAGGAAAAGGTGCTACGAAGTAAATCAGCTACGGTACTGCCGTAACACCTCTTGAGTGAGCATTGTTGGAAGTGCTGAAACAATGTAGAACAAACATAATAATAGCAGGGATAGTAGTAGTGGATGCAGGTTGGCAGACGCACGAACCAGGGCAACTCGATGATTTCAAGGAAATGAATTAGAGTATTGTGTTACAATGACAAAGTAATGAAGAACAATAACAAGTACAAGAAGAAGAAGAAGAAAAAGGAAACTTTGCTGATGGTGTCATATGGTTAAAAAATGAGTTGGTACCATGGTGACGTATAAACATTGATGATAAGTTGCGTAACAAGAGGCCGATGGTGGATGATGACAACAAAGAGCCTACCTAACTTTATAGCGTCCACAGCTCCTGTTATGCTGCTGGTAGTGGCAGATGTTGATCCTCCACTTCCTTTAGATGATGACGATAATAATGACAATGATATTGCATCACCACCACCTCCATCCTCACCTCCTCTCTTACTTTTGTCTTTATTCCCTAGTAATCCCTCGGCACAGGCATATTTCAAACGGCGGCTGTTTATTTAAAGGTGGTATCTATAAGATGACGACGTTGATGGTTATTAGGCGTAAACTCATATAAGGATGACACAAAATGATTTTATGTGGTGATATTATATTTTCTCTGATATTAGTGATGAGAGTGATGAGAATGATGAGAATAATGAGAACAATTAATGGCGCAAAGCTTGGAACGAAGAACAACTGGTAAGCTTCCAAACCCTACTTCTACTATTACTACTGCTATTATGTTACTAACATTATTGGTAATACTGTTATTACTCTAATTACTAGTGTTACCCAGAACAAACGACTTTGCGATTGATTCTTCCAACATAGCTGCAGGATGTGGTATATCAATGACGATGATGATGATATCATCATCATCATCATAGGCAAGCAAACAAATAGTACAAGATTGGAGAAGGAGGAGGAAGAAAAGATAAGAAGAGACCAGTGGCCAAAATGACTCAATCAATTAAACACGAAAAGTATGACAACAAATGGCGACGATAAACAATGACAACTACAATGGGTAATAAATATCGCATATAAGATGCCATTACTACTACTACTACAACTACTATGACTGATATTGCAACTACGACTCCCTACTACTACTACTACTACTACTACTACTACCTTATGATGCATTCATCTTGACCCTGGGGCGTGTAGATTTGGGTTCTGCATAACCATAACAATAAGTAAGAACAAGTAGATTTTTTTGTTCTCCACTACCATAACAACTAACAAGGTAGGATGTTTTTCTGAATAATTGACAAACTCAATTGCAATTTTGACAAATGAGCAATACAATGGAAGGAAAGGGATAAGGGTGAGGAGGAGGAGGAGGGTCATAAATGCTTTAAAGCAATTTCCTCATACCACCCCATATTCCCCCATATATAGCTGTACACTCTACTTATTCCACTAGCTACAAAATGTGATAATAATACAACTACTGGTGTAACAACATGTTATGCTCCTGTAAAATCTGTTTTGTGAGACCGGGGGCTATCGACTCCTATGACAAAAATATGAAGAAGAAGAAGAAGAAGAACAACGCAGTTAGGCGCTGCTCCACACATCAATCGTCTGTGTACATCAATTGTCTGTGATGATTTATATGAGACTTCTCTCTCCTTCTTTCTCTTGTGTTGTTGGAGTTTGTTCCTTAATGAGCTCTTAGATGAGCATCTTTCTCCCCCCCTTTCTTTCCCTCCCCCCTCTCTCTCCTCTCTCTCTCTCTCTCTCTCTCTCTCTCTATCTTCCTCTCGACTCGACGATGTTCCTCCTCCTTATCGCATACTACACCAAGTATTTACTCTAGACACCATTACTATGAATATATGCTGCTGCTACTGCTACTACTACAGAGTGCTGCTTCTTCTACTACCTTTCTCAGGATTTTCATCAACTCAACCGCGATCACAAAGCGACGCTTGCCTCTGCTGCTGCTCGTTACGTCATTTGTTCCCTTTTCGTCGCTATTGCCATTCTTCTGCTTTTATAGATAAAATAAGGAAGGAAGAGAGAAGTGTAAAACCATCAGGATTAATCCTCGTCGTCATTGTTCAAACAACAGTCTCATCTTATTATCAGAATCAATCCATAAATACAATTCTTCTTGGCATCTGCTTTCATTTGATACTACTTACATTGTCATGTTCTTCTTCCTTGGTAATGACTTGGCTGTTGTTTTCATGATGATGCCCATAATTTGGAGAATAATATCCGTATTCAGGCTCTATTGTGAAAATACTCACTTCGCCCTTTCACATACAGACACCGAACAAAGGGGGGGGGGGGGGGGGGGGGGGGGAAGAAGGGGAGAGGAAGCATGCATTAGTAAATAAAATTATCAAGCAAAATACACATAAAAATCCACCAAATGGCTTCCAACAGGCAAACAGTATTAGGTTCTCATGCTGTAGTAGTAGTTGTAGTAGTTGTTGTAGTAGTTGTTGTTGATGTTAAATATGTAAGGAGTCATAGGAGTTGTTGGCCAATAAAGTGGATCATCACTGAGAAAGAGTGATACAACACATCTACTACGGATGGAAACTTACTTCTTCCATTGTTAGTAGCCCGATTTCCAATCCTTCGCAGCTCTATAAAGATAAAAGAGAACAACAAGAAGAAGAACAGACAATAGACAAAGAAGAAGGGGGATGAAACTATTTGTTGTACTATGTTTCCAGATTTATTATTTGTAGTGAGTGGTAGGTAGCACCGACAGATGTTGGCCATAGAGTGTTTATTATCATCATCATTCCTATAAGCATATCCTTTCAGCAGTAGTTTCTTCAACTAATACTATATCTATGCATCTATTTGATAATAGTAAGTAGAAACTACAAGAATCGATCTTATTCCCAGAGGTATTGTTAGGCTTTGGAAGTCAGTATATCTTCCTCTTGCACCTTAACAGAAGAAGAGAAGAATAATTGTATCGCATCAATTTTGATACAACTCTCCAACAAGCAGCAGCTCCTCTATTCCCTCCTCCTCCTAACCGTAGATTTGGCTATTATAACTCACTGAAGTAGGGATCTCCATCTTCAAATCTTGCTTCAAGTGCCACAACGACAGAGTCGCCTTTCTGAAGGTCGTTTTCATCAAGTAGTTGTTTGGATATTATGATCAGCATCATCATCACTAGTACGATACCATCTTTAGTAGTAGTACTAGTAGTAGTAGTAGTAGTTGTAGTAGTAGTGGCAGTAGTATATTTAGTAAGGCTGCTGATCCTGGGGGGGGGGGGGGGGGGGGAGGTTATGACGTATGGAAGAGTCTCCAGGAAGATATACACAGCAATGAGGATATATGAATGGGTGGGTAAGAAAATATGAGAAGATGATTACTTCACTCCCAAGCCGCCGCCACAAAAGATAGATTGATTATTCTGCAATCATTTATCAAATATTCCTCTTCTTGTTCTTCTTCTCGTTCCTACTCGTAGTACTATTACTACGTCTACAACAACTACCTTTGCGAATTCAAAGTTGCCAAGACCCCTTCGCTTTTGGATTTTTAAGACCCCTGAAGAGAAGTGAAGAGAGAAGGAAGAATATATGTTAATGGCCTCGTGCTAAGAACAGCATTTGTGGTGGTGGTAGTGGTGGTGGTGGGGATGGTGGGGATGGTGGGGATGGTGATGATAATGATGATAATGATAACAATCTTGTTGTTGTTGTTGTGATTGCAGTGGATCATATCACTTGTGCGGCGGTGTAGTGACAGTAGTAGTCGTCAACATATACATATCCTGTGCGGTGTAGTGACAGTAGCATCGTACAACACAGATACATACATACATACATATTTACATACATACCCCGATCGGATGTCAGGTAATACGACCTCAGGAGATCCTCTTGCGTTATCATAAAATACTTATCTTCAAGCCTGAACAACAACAACAACAACAACAAAAACAAGAAGAAGAAAAATAAGAAGAGAAAGAAGAAGAGATGGGCAAACCGTTGTGGATCATGTAACATAATCGTCCTCTTCATAGTCATCATAAGAACGACTATCATACCGAGTACGATCATAATTGCTGGGTAGTACCATCAATATAAAACTAGCACTGAAAGGGAGGGCTGTGTGCGAAATTTGCTGGTAGTAAAGAGACGTACGTTTGTTGCTAATCGTTGAAAATTATTCAATGTACATTCAAATTATTATTACCTCGATTTTGCTCGATTTTTTGCTGCTAGTTCTGCAGCCTATGGAAGAATGTTGCAAAACAAAAATAATAGAGTAAGAACTATAGAAGAATGTTGCAAAACAAAAATAATAGAGTAGGAACTATGGAAGAATGGTGCAAAATAAAAATAATAGAGTAGGAACCATGGAAGAATGGTGCAAAACAAAAATAATAGAGAAGGAACTACTAGTGAGCTATCAGTACCAACAACGAATCTTGAGAGTAATAGTTGAACGTGGTCATTGTATAAAATAGAGATTGTCGTAACGGCAAACGACACGCAACACCACCCACCTTGATAGTCGTTCTGTCTACCCGTTTGTCAGGAGGATCTCTGATTTCCTATGTGTCAGTAGTAGGGAAAAAAGAAAGAAGACAGACAGACAGTGACAACATACGGCTGATGCGGAAGAATATATGTTAATGATAATACGGCTACAATTGTATGCTATCTTGTCTTATTCCCTCCTCCTTCTCTCTCCTTCTCTGGTTTGGAAACAGCACCGCATATCAATATGCCTCCTCGCCTCTGAACAACAGGAAAGCTAGCCCTGCTACAGCAACTCACCTCAAGAATTTTTTGTCGCTCATCGGCGGAGTTTTCGTCCGATGGTGGAGGTGACAAGGTGGACGCGCCATCTAGTTATTGTTTATTTAAGAAAAACACATCAACTGATGATGTGCTGAAAGCGAGATGTAGTCAAGGAAGTTTAACCCTCCTGCTCGCTGGAGAGAGGATCCTCACCCTTTTTAGATAATAACGATGATGATCCTATGTAGCAGCAGCAACAATAGCAACAACAACAACAACAACACACACACACACACAAACGCCCGTATAATCCATCGGTATCAACACCTCAAATTATAGAGCAAGGTACCACCGCTAAGCTGGTTTACTCGCAAGATCCTAGACATAGCATTATTATTTGGTGATTGAGCGATATCTTGAGAGTAGTAATCTTTGGATGCTGCCTCGCTCCATAATAACCCTGATTAATTATTTAGCCAATAGTCGTCTGACTTACTTACTTCTTCTTACATTGCAAGGATTATAAAACACCACCATACTTATAAAAATTGCAGCGAGAAGAAGACTTCGAATTGCGCCCATGATCAGCTCTAATCTGCACTTCCCCACACATTTTCTCCTCGATGCCAAGCGCAGCCGAGCCACCATCGTGATTTATACTACTAGCTGCTGCTGCTGCTGCTTGGCAATCGATCGATCGGTCGATAGATAGTATTTATCTCCTGACAACCACGAACCAGGCACATGATGCGTCAGTTATTAACATGCGACATTGATAATATAAGCAAAAAATAAGAATTTGATAATAATTAATTTGTCGCCTGCTGCTCCAATTGGGAATGCTGTTTTTTGTGTTGTCGTTGTTGTTGTCACCGCTGAATTCATTATCAATCATGTTTTAAGGCAGCAATTATCGAAACATTCTGCTTTCGAGGGGATTGAAATTGGGCGTTGTCATTATTTTCGTATCGTCGTTGTTCCATTAAAACAACGATGAGGTGCATCACGGCTCGTGCTCGTAGTGTTTATTAGACCCTGCTGTAACAAACCCCAGAGCAAATGTGAAAATGTACAAAAAGTAAGAGATTGATGCCGAAGTTCCGCACATTTCCGTACTCATTGTCACTGGGAGTAATTTTCCTGAGAAAGCCTTTAGATACCATGTCGCTAACCCTAATTCCCACCAAATCCTCTATTGAGAATTCCGGCACATTTTTGGTTGGATGCACCCTCGAAACTCTCTTGTATTGGAGCAAGATTTGTGTTTGTCGGGTACACCTCAAAGCAAAGTTCAACATACTGTCATCAAACAACAATTTTTAGAAGTTCCAGTACTTTTTAAGGGAAAACGCCATGGATTTTGTACCAGTAATAACGGTACTATCATTTCTCTTTTCAGACTCCGCATCAAGTCCACATGCGCAAAAAAACACCCGCTCGCCCCGGTTTTGACCGTTTTCCCCGATTTAGAGTAAATAGATGTTCTAAAATTAATTAGATGATGGTCAAATGATGTCGCAGAAAAAAAACAGGTGAATCGGATAAATGAAGCGGAACTAAATTTAAATCTTATTTCACTCAAAAAAAGATACTCCTTCTCACTTCTCACAAACCCAAAGCACACCCTAAGCATGTTGCGGTACCTTCCTCCTCCCCTCCCACTTCCTCAGCTAACAGACTGTGTGTTGTGTTATTAGATCCGTCATTCAACGTTTTTCTCGCCGTAATCTCACCGGAATTACACGCTCTATGTCGTCAAAGCGTGCGATCGGTGACGATGAATGCTTTGTTATCACTGGCGGTGGATCCGGTATTGGACAAGCCGCTTCCATGGACCTCCTTCGCCGTGGAGTCACTGTAAAGCAACAGATGCATTTATTCATCGATGTAATTTTTCTTGCCTGAATAACTCTTACGGGTGGTTTTTTTCGTAGCTTGTTGTGATGGGACCAATCCAGAAAGAACTCGACGACACCATGGCTCTCGCAAAGAGCGAGGACGTGAAGGTGATTCAAATCCGGAATGACAAATAAATCTTCCTCTTCCTGATGAAAATGTAAAAAATTATAGGGAGAAATGATTCCAGTTCTTGCAGATATCCGCGAGGATTCTGGGCGAAAAGCTGTAGCTGACGCAGTGAAGTCCACCGGAAAGGATCTTCGTGTTCTTATCCACAATGCTGGTGTAAATACCCCTTGCAAGAAGATGATGGATCTTTCTCCAGCTGAATGGGATCGGGTAACATAGCCACTATGCTATTTCGTTCTCCTACTTCCTCATTTTGCACTTGTCTCATATTTATTTTTTCGTCCTCTCTGTGTCGATCATAGGTTATGAACATCAACATGAACGGTCCTCTCTACCTCACTCAAGAGCTATACCCACTCTTTGGAAAGGCTGACACCGATAAGAACCGTATTCTCATGCTCTCTACAATTGCAAAGGCTTGTACGGGTCTACCAAAGTAAGCAGCATATTTAGCCAGTACTCTCCCACCACACCCCATAATCATGAGGATTATTATTTGTCATATCATACAATTAGCTACGGTCCTTACTGTGTTTCCAAGCTTGGAGCATACGGTATTGCACTGATGTTGAAGGAGGAACTTCCCGAGGGATCTACTCCAGTGTACACCTCCACTCTTGTGCCCGGAGAAGTGAACACAGAGATGCAAAAACAGACAGCTTACAGCAGCTCCTCTGGATTCCCAGAGCATCTTGTCAAGCATTGGCGCATGCTTCATGAAACTAACCAGCTTCTTCCTCCTGCTGTTCCTGGAGCTTTCATCTCCTTTGTCACCTGCGATACGGTAAAATAATAATGATAATGATATTAGTATTTGAGACCAGCACCCTTTTGCCATTGAGTGGGGTGGGGTGTAGGGTTGGAATAGAGTGTGCTGCTGTTTGATTCTAATAATCTAAAATATGTTAATACACAGACTCCTCAAGAATATCTTGACAATGAGTGGTTCGTCTACGATGACTGGCACCATGAAAGGTGGGCTCAGGGATTTGCGGCTGATGGTGTGGAAATCAAGGAGCCTGTTGGCCTGTTCGGGGACCATTAGATTAGCTATTTAGTTCTGAATCACCATGTTGGATTCATACCAGCAAGCAGTGCACCAGTGTTGCATGGAAAATGTGATCTAAATTCCCTACATTGCATTTTCTCCCAGCGTCTTGAATCGAAAACGGAACCCTAATTGATTGCTCTGCTGGGCGCGCGCCTAGCGTAGGTGGCACGGCAAATGACATCGTTTGCCTGTGAGTGTTGTTGCGTTTGTGATTGTGCATGTAACACACCAGTGCACGCATAGCTAGCAGCTACCGGTCTAGCGGTGTGGTGTGCGTGCCCGCCACTCTGTTTGCGCTGTCATGCGTGTGCCTAGCTAGCTAGATGCATCTCTAGATCTAGAGATCAACACGCAGCATCAAAGCAGGCAACCGTGCAGATGTGTGTGCATGCAAATGCAAGGAATGATGCACGTCTAGCTAGCTAGCTTGCAAGCTAGCAAGCTCCAGAGCTAACAAGCTGCACGTGCGCCTACGTGGCATGCTAGCATGGCTAGTAGGTCTAGAGGTGCAGGCGCTTGCGATGTTTGTTGTTGCATTCTGCATTGCATTCTAGCATTGCTTGCATTCCGCTAGCCACATGTGGAACTTTGGCACTGCCATGGACTGCATGCTAGCATGAACATGGATGCACGCACTGTGTCCAGATTTCAACATCACTTGAGCAAGCCAGCTAGCCGCCGCTAGCTCCAGAGCTTTTTCCACACCACAGTGTAGCCATGGTGCTATGTCGCTAGCTCCAGAGCACAATCAGTGTGCTGCGGGCGTAGCCACCGCAGCTAATCTAGAGCTTTGGCTAGCAGCGCTGCCGTAGCTGCATGAATGGCTAGCTCGCCAGTGCATGTGTGCACACGAATGCATGAAACATGCATGCTAGCCAGGCCTGCAGCTACGTGCATGCACATGTCCCGCATGCATGCATGTCTACAAATGTGCGCTGTCTGGACTGCTATGTGCTAGTACAGTCTGTCACCTAGTGCGACGTACAACATCAATTCGCAAACAGACGACATGGAATCTGGAGAATTGATGAATTATGCGAAAGTGACATGCTAGCATGTAACAGCTACATGAGGATGACAATTGAACAAATTTAGTTCATTAATCACATCCATCTTGCAACTACCGTAACAATTAACAATTAAGATTTTGCATTTTATTAGAGTCAAATGACACAAATGAAAAGCGCGCTAGCAAAACTAGAAAAGCCATACGATGATCGATCGATCTAGCGCAGCCTAAATTAGTTTTTATCATTTGACTTCTTGAAGGAACGCGCAACTACACTATGCCATCTATTACCCTGTTACTATTGCGTTCAGAAGGTAATCGAATTCATCAGTTGGAACCTGCAAAAGTGCGAATGATTTGATTCTTCTTAGAACACTGCTGCTGTGTGGCAGTATTTATGTCATATTTGAGACATTTGGATGCTCTCTCTCTCTCTCTCTCTCTCTCTCTCTCTCTCTCTCTCTCTCTGTGTGTGTGTGTGTGGTGTTTATTTGTCTATACATGTGTGGTGCTAAAGTGGACATAAAATGATGTGTTTATTGTTCAAGCTGCTTGCCTCCTCAACAAATTGGCACGGAAGGCCTAAGAATGATAGTAATTATAAATGATGATATGATGCTGCTCAACAATAAAAAAATACCAAAACAGATGCATAGGAGAGGTTAGGATTCAATCACGCTGCTGCTGCAAAACTATTCAATTTTATCGGGGGAAATTCTATTATAAAGCTGCCAGTCTTCTATCGTGTTATAATACCATGCTACATTGTTTGTATATTGTTCTAGGATGTATTATGTTTGTTGTTTGAAAATTGAATTTATAAATGATGATTCATCTAGATCATTTCGAATGATATATTGACCACCTATTCCAAGCAAGTTAGGCATCTTGAGATCTTTCTGCACGACACACACACACACACACACACACACACACACGCGCGCGCGTGCGAGTGCAATATGAAATATATTATTAGTGTACTGGGAAGAATTATTCACAGCAGGAAGCACCTTTTGACGCACATCTCTCAGCTTCGAGAAAAATCGATCATAATATCTGAATATGAAGGAGCGCACACACACAC
>ADNK01001890.1:0-137799 GCA_000320545.1 Bigelowiella natans CCMP2755
CAGGGCCGAGCTCATTGTGAAGCTCTAGGTCTAGATTTCACGGTACGTACAGGATGGAATGAACGTTTCGACGCATGCGTCGTATTCTTCTCTGTCACAGCAGATGATATGACTGACAGCACTGGAGTGTAATGCTTATAGTAAGCTCTCCTAAATGTTCAGCGTGGAGACTTTCAGATTGAGTATGTACTCAAGATATGATCCGTTGTTTGTACAGTATGAAACTCGCCCAATTTCTTAGGTTGTCAACCCTCTGATGTTTCCGGGTGATTTGTATATTCATATTGCTGAGGAACTGGAAGGGATTGCAAAATATCCTCACACACACACACACACACACACACACAGAGAGAGAGAGAGAGAGAGAGAGAGAGAGAGAAAGACAAAAATTGGAATAAATCATCTTATCAGCGACTATATATTCATCATGTGAACAAGTGTTAGCTGCTGCTACCACAACAACTACTACTACTACTACTACTACTACTACTGCACAAATGATGCATAGATTACATACTCGGGAGGCGGTGACGGTGCAATGGATGAATTTGATGCTGCCAACTGATGATGGTCAAAGAATATGCATCAATCACAATGTTATTATTACAATGATAAATGATCATGATGATGATGATGATGTATATTTATGTCGTGAATATAACAGTAGTAGGTTATTCAATATTTACCACCCCCCCCCTCAATTCTACTACTACTATTTCTTCTGCCACTGATACTACTTTTTCAACTACAACTTGTTCTTGTTCTTGTTCTTCTACTATTAGTACTACTGCTATTACTACTACTCACGTTCGAATCGATTGATGCCACACTTGCCTGTGAGAATAAATACTTTTTTACAACATGTATGTGTTTACATTGTATATTTATATACAAGAACGTAGCACGTTAAAGATGGTTTAGAGCTGAATATCATTGTCGTTGTCATAATAATCATCGCAATATTCCAGGTAGTTGCTGTTGTGCTGATTTTTGGCAATAACATATGCAGTGGGGGAAAGACCTTTCTTGTTGTCGATTTTGGTACCCACGCCCGCGCTAATAGTAAACAAAATATAATGATATAATGAAATAATTATATGTTAATATATATATATATATATATATATATATATATATGTGTAAATATATATGTGTGTGCGTGTATTATATTGCATATGCATGTGCAAAGAATGGTATATTATAATATATATATATATATATATATATATATAATATGTGTGTGTTTGGTGATAAGGTTGCACCTCCATATTTAGCTTCCTCTTCTTCCGCAGTTCTCTTAGTGGGGGACATGGACCTCTACAACAGGAGGAGGAAGAAGAAGAAGAAGATGAAGAAGAAGAAACGAGGAGGAGGGAGAAGGGAATCATGAGGATAATGATGATGAAATGGTGGTAATGACGACGATGACGACAGCAGCAGCAGTAGCAGCAAGAGGAGCTATAGTCCTGGTGATGTGAATGGCCATAGTCATCATCATCATTATAATATCATCATCGTATCATCATCATCATCATCATCATATAAACCACCTCACCTGTGTCACCATTGAGGTGTGAGGCTCACGAATCCTTTCACAAGGGGGGGAGGAAAGAAGAAGAAGAACAAGAAGGACAAGAAGAAGGGACTAAACATTAGAAAACTCATGAGGTGGTACTACTATGTGCGAAGAATGGATAATCCCAATCTTGAAATGTGATGATGAGAGTGAGTCATGGCTGATTGATTCCTCCTACATGCTTGGTAAGGATGATGTTTGACAAGGATGTTGTTCAACACGTAGCAGTACCATTCCTTTGTATGTGTGTGTGTGTGTGTGTGTGTGTGTGTGTGTGTTTCTGTGTGTTTGTGTGTATTTAGTTCTGAATATGAGAACTACAACTACTACTACTGACTCTGATTGTCGCATTGCAATCATACTGTCGGCTTCCAAAGGATTCGGACGATGACTCGCTGCATGTAATAAAGTGGGGGAGGGAGAGAGAGAGAGAGAGAGAGAGAGAGAGAGAGAGAGAGAGAGAGAGGACAAACATATTATCATCACGATAATCGACCAACCAAGCACTACTACTTCCACTATTATTTCTTCATAGAGAGTGTAGACCAAGAAAGAAGAGGAAATCGTAGTAGTCACAATTACACACATTCACACACACACACACACA
This sequence comes from Bigelowiella natans CCMP2755, assembly GCA_000320545.1. Classification (NCBI taxonomy): domain Eukaryota; phylum Cercozoa; class Chlorarachniophyceae; genus Bigelowiella; species Bigelowiella natans. The sequence goes on from ADNK01001890.1 coordinate 2,184, forward strand.
TACACACACACAAGCACTTGTTGATGTCTTATTTTCCCTACTACAACGGATAAATGGCGAAGATACCATACCTCCTTTCGAGAGTGTTGAATTCAGATCTACGGATGAGGAGGGGGACAAAAGAAAGCATTTTTACGAAAAAGAAGGATGAAATAATACACTGGGTAGAAGGGGGGGGAGGGAGATAGGGAGGGGGGGGGGAGAGAACGATAAGCTCGATACGAGATCACTTACCAACTCAAGGAACTCATATACCATGCAGCAGCAGCAGCAGATATATAAGAATCTAGAAGTAGAAAGACACAAACCTTGAGCAGAAGTCTTCGTGGTGTTTGAGTTATCCTCCCCACCATCAGCCTGATCATCAATCAATATGCAGAGGAAGTATCTTTGAGAAAGGGCGACGGTACTCATTAACATGTCCATGCGAGAATCCCATTTGTATGATCATCATCATGGTCATCGTCACTACCCCCCTCTCTCGAATTGAACTAAGATGATTTGTAGCCTTTGGAGGAGTGCTTTCACCGCCCTGATAGAATCATACGTGACAAATAATAATGGACGATGAGACCAAGAACGATACCGACAATACAAGCAAGAGTTACCACATAGTAATAATTCAGAAGATTCACTTCTTCTTCTTCTTCTTCCTCTTCTTCTTCTTCTTCTTCTTCCTCTATACCTCATCGTCATCATCATCCGCGTTTTCGCCACCGCCCCAGAAATCGCCGTCAAATACTGAAGATTTCTTTCCGTGCACATGTTTGTTTTCAGCTTCGTCATCGTCCTCTTCTTCTTTCAAAGCCTCAAGTGCGACAGAGGGGCTGTTTTTCTTGTCGTGATTTCTTCCTCCATCATCATCATCATCATCATCACCACCATCATCTTTTTGCCCCCAGAAGTCCCCGTCAAATACAGAGGAGCTCTGTTTCCTGTGTCCTCCCTCCCCTAAGGTGATGCATCATCATTATTGTTAGCGTAGAATATTGGTGTGTATGTGTGTGCGTGTGTGTATTACTCATTCTATGAATATGAGAAGTAAACAGAACCTTCTTCTTCATCATCATCATCATCATCATTTCCATCTCCATTTTTCCAGAATTCGTCATCGCAGAGCGGGCTTCGAGGCTTTAATTGTTAGAAATGGCTAGTTTAGTAGATATGCGCAGAGTCGATAAAGGCTTATTAAAACTTGCTTCGTTGAGAAGATTTGTGTCGTTACTCATTCATTCATGCATTCATTCGTCGTAATAGGTCTGACTCAAAACAACTGCTGGTTGAGGACTTGCAGTAGTAGTAGTAGTAGTAGTAGTAGTAGTAGTAGTAGTAGTAGTAGTGAAAGGACCTGTTCAACGACATCTTCTTGGTCGTTCCAGTTATCTTCTTCCATTGCTGGCTGTGCTGCTGCTGCTGCTGCTTTTGACGACACTCCGTGCGCCACAACCAGATAGGTTCAACTGATTACTTCACATTCAACCGTGGTAGTATATGAGGCTCATATCGGGAAAGGAACAAGTCTGGACAAGTTCATGTTACTACTTATAGTAAAAATGCATTATTTAAGAACTCATCAGCACATCTGCATTTTCATGGTGCTAAGGTTCCTCCATGTATGCTCGGAAGCAAAGGAAGACAGGATAAAGTTAGCCCCAAGTGTAAATGATAATATTCACATCTGAAGTAATTGTTAACATGATGAGTTCCCTCCCCCCTCATTCCTCCTCACTGAGTTATCATGTGTTACATTCAGATGGTGGTTGTGGGAGGCGTCCGAGTACTATAGCACACAATTGTACGACGATCATCTAGATAAATTATCATACCGAAAATAACTAAATATAGTAGCTCAATCCTATTGAGGTAGCAGCATGAAACGAGGAGACTACTGTAGCCCTATCACAGAGGTGTGTGAAAATCTCTCCGATAAATTATCGTAGCATAAACGCAGACAGATCACAGCAACAGATGTTGGTCGAAACTCTGATAACTGCGACACAGTGCCAATCTTCAATCATCATCATATTTCTAAGGTTCCAGATCCATGGCAATTCCTCCCTACGACAAGGGTCACATGAAGTCGTTACTAGAAATATACCAAAGACCGATTTTTGGTAAAATCTCCTAAGACTACTACGGGGCACTACTACTACTACCTGCAGGTAGTGCTCTAACATGCACGGCCACTTTCTCGCTAAACTCGGAAGCCATACTGAAATAAAAGGTCACATGCGAATCTCAGCCCTGTCCATGCCCATGTATGGCACAGATTCAAGTCAGCGCCAGACTAGAATGGGTTTCTCTGACCTGAAATTGAGCCGTGGAAGTTTTCAGCAGCCCCTCAGGAAGTTAGTGGATGGCGGCAGCTCCCAGCAACTCCGTAGCAACGGAGAAAGAGTTGGACGCAGGGGGGACCACGGCGACAATGAAGGCGGTAGCGTCGTCAAGCCGTTCCCGTGTCCTGTATGTGGGAAAAGGTGATAAACATTATGCACCCTTCTTCTTTTAACTCCCTTTCCTCCTTTTGTAAGAGGAAATGTTGTTGTACACCTGGACACCTTCAAACAGGTTTAGCCAGAAAGGCAACATGAAGATGCATCAAAGGGTCCACACCGGGGAGAAGCCTTTCGCGTGTCCATCTTGCGGAAAGAGCTTCAGCCAAAAGGGCAACATGCAAACTCACACTCGCATACATTCGGGTGTAAAGCCTTACGAATGCATAGAATGCAAACAAGCCTTTCGCCAGAAGAGCAAGCTCATCGCCCACATGAAACGCCATCAGGCAAATGGAACTCATAGCAAAAATTATGATATAGATGCAATTGCGTCCATCGGCTCCAGGAAGAACAGAATCTCAAAAGGACTGCGATCACAAAGTGCTAGTGCCAACAGCAGCAGCTGTAGCACTAATGCTGCTGGACTAAGCGGCGGACTAAACAACGGATTGAGCGAGCACAGAAATGCAGCGATGGAATTAAGGCGCTTGATCCAGCATGCAAAACTCAATTTGTTGTTAAAGAAGCCGCTCTGTATGCCGCTTGTACCATCTTCTTTACCGACCACAACATATAACAACATAGGTGATGAGGTCACTCCTATGGATATTCCTAACAGCCAGAAGAAGAGCAAAAATATGAACGCAATGATGATGGTTGGCGACCTCCCGCACCTATCCCCTTATCGAATCCCTGGACAACGACAGCAAGATGATTTTCAGTCGAAGCAGTCTACTTCTGCTGCTGCAGCCATTTCTATTCCGCGCCCGAAGCCACCACCCTCACCGCCTCCTACCTTGGCGATTCTTTCGTCACACCTCCACTCATTCTCGTCTAATCTGTCATCATCATCATCATCATCATCATCATCGTCATCATCATACTCGAGGGTACCTATGCCCTCGTGGGCGCCATCACTCAGCAACCCTTCCGGCCTTCATGATTTCGGGGCAGGGCCCTCCCTCAATAGCAGGCTAGGATTGGTGAGTTACCCGAATATTTGAAGTTTTGTGTTGACACCGTGTTTCACCGATTTATGATAGTATTTCCCCCCTCCCTCTCTTCCACCCTTATCTATACATATATGTATATATATATATATATATATATATATATATATATACACAAGTGCATTGTATATATTGTTGTTCCCGATTCAAATAATTATTGGTCAAACTTACGTGTTTGAAGGGCAAGTTCGACGACATTTTAGAAATCGCACGCGCTTTCGGGAACAGCAGCAGCAGCAGTAGTAGTAGTAGTAGTAGTAGCAGCAGTAGCAGTTCTGGTAATACGACCTCCAGTACAAATACCAATGACAACACTAGCAGCAGCACCAGCACTAGCAATATCGGCCGTGAAAGCATCAGGAAAGATAGTGGGAAGAGGAACAACGCTCTACAGAAAGAATTTAGAAGTGAATCGAAGCAGGATCTTGGGAGTGTGAGCGCTGGTGAGAATGATGGGAAGAAGAGCAAGAACAATGGGAAGGCAAATGATAACGGGACAAGCAAAGAGTCTTCTTCGAAATTAACCAATGATGACTCAACAGTACCCATGAAGCGAATGCACCTTGCCTCTTCTTAGAGCACAACAGTCCAAGGTGTTACATGTGGCTTTGGCATTATGTTGGGGTCATTTATATGTACACTTACATGCGAAGATCGTGTGCCTGTGCGCATTTAAGTGTGTGATATGTATGACGAAAGCATAGGAATATGTGTACATGCCCGTTTACGGAGCTGTCCAGAGAGAAAAAGGAGAGAGGTAACTTAATGTTTTGTATATTTTATTCTGATGTGATCACAGAAGGGCTTCGAAACATGTGCTAATTGATGGAGATAAGATAAGAATAATCTAGCATGAGTACCTACAGCAGCAATAAGCCAAACGTAATTCATATGGTCCGTTAATGTGTAAACATGGCATTGACATGGCAGATTACAACCATTACAGATAAAATTAGTGTATGTCTAGATGTCATGATCGAAATGATTTTTGCCTTGCATCATCGTTTACATGCTGGGCGATTTGCCGAAGACTTAAGTATCGGCGCGCGTACATCAAATGTAAAAATAATATCCACATATAGCAGATCTAGAGATATCTAAACATGTGTGTATGCGTGCCGTCTAGACGTGCATTTCTAGATTTTAAAAATGAACAGACACAAAACGGACTATGGCATCACTGCGCAACATGCATGGTGAGGTCAATCATGCACACAAGCAGATTCAATGCGGTAGACATTAATTTCCAAAATTGTTGTTGTGTATCATCATTACGTGTACTAGATTATATGCACTTGCAAGTGCATTAAATAGTAGTCTTGCAGTACGTAGGCATTTTCCAATATGATCTAGATGTTGCATTTATTCCTACATCTATGCATTCTGCGCTCACATTGCATTTGCATGCTCATAATATCTAGATATGTACATACAACGAACAGGGCATGAATGCTCTAGTACTGTTCAACGTCCACTATCTAGAATATTCAGCTGTTTATGTAAATATGCCGATACAATGATCCGTATCCAATTCAATACTGCTGGATTATGTTTGGATTGTAGATAAAAAACATTTATAATTCGTAATGAATGAGACGCGTGCTATGCACAATGCAACAAAGTCTTGTCAGCAGCCCTGTACATCACCTCGGTACGGCAGGCATATTTAGGACCCCCTCTTATTATTTCAGATCCCTGGTGCAAAATATCATGTTGGAATACAAGTATGTCGCCGCTTGAAGTTGGTGGGTCTAGGCAAAGATTGCACACAAGCGAACGACATTTGTTGTTCTTGCAATTTGGGTGAATGAAACGAGTACTTCCACCAACATAATCCGTTGTATTTGTGTAGATTTGGACTGTGAGAATTCCACGTGGACGATGAAAAAACGGTGTATCCCTTTCCGGACGAACGAAATATCCATCATAATGCTGACGAAAATATTGCCCCTTAGTGTACTTCAGGCATCGAAATCTCTCGTTTAATCCGTTTAATGTAAGCTTGATTCCATGCTGCTGTTTACACAGCTCTACATTAATAGGGGCACGGGAGCATCGCTTTGTGTCCCATGTTTGTGGAAGAAATTTTCTAATTCGCTCGAAAATTGATTTGGCGAACTCTTCATCATCAAATATTGCTCGAACACCATTGCGAGTGACCCTGTCCTGCTCCAACTGAGTCGAAAAACCACGGCTTTCTGAACTATCAATGATGTATTTACGTTCACTAGCAGTCAGTACATTCTTCAAGACTATGCAAAGGCCTTTCGTTCCCTGTCCTTCTTGTCTGGCAGCTGTGGAGAGAGATCGATGCAACGAATCTCTCGCCCGGTAGTCTCCTTTTCCTGATCCCTCGTCGCCATTCCTCGCCTGTTCGAACTGTTGCCACCCATTATAAACTTTATCGGTTTCCCATTGGGTTTGTTGTTGCGAAAGGCACATTGGAATCATTCATTTCAAAGGAATTCTTTATGAGAGTTTGTGAGGATTGGTGGATTATGATGTTTTTGTGTGCCTCGGATCCTTCTCATTTTTTCGAGTCGAAGAACTTTCCCAGCGACATCATTTTGTCGTCGTACGTTTATTGCAACCAGATCCACTCAGAGATTTTGTGGAGATTTTGACGGATCTCCTCTGCTCTCTCCCGCATCCGCCCACAGTCGAAATGAATGCGCTCTGATAAACAGCACGAGGTCAAGGCTCCAGAACAACTGAACACGATGTAGAGGTCTCAGGGCAAGGATACAACGCCACTATTGCGACTTGATAAAGTAAATGAGTTGGGACCATGTTCATTTAAAGCAAGGTAGCACGAACAACCAGTTTTCAAAAAAATGTCAGCACCAAAAGTCCGGGGCTTACCTCCCTGCCTTGCAATCATTCGAGCACAGGGCTAAAACACCCCGGGAGACTAAATTCTGCACTATAAAGTTTACAGTCTCGTGTTACCTCCATACCTTGACTGAGAATAAGGGCAGAGAAATCATATTTTAAATTAGATTGTATCTGTTTTCACTACGCAGTGTCATCGCTCTCAGGGTTGGCCTACAAATTTAATTCTTGTTTATTCTGAAATCTTGGTTCTTCTGTTGTTATCCTTCTCAGGGAATATTTACAAATTTTTAATTGCTGATCCTAAAATTGTGGCTCCTTCTGCTCAGCTCGGGCCCGACCCGGGGAATGAAGATTTGACAGCTGTACACATTCCTTTAGAATATCGAAAATGATGATGCGCGGTGTATATTAGACTGCAGTAAGTGCAGCGTACAAATGAACAAAAAGGTACAAATGAACAAAAAGGTGAAGGAAGGTTGCGTACATGAATGATATTATATGTTATCTTATTAAATGTGGAAGAGTAAATTGAGTCAGTCATCACATCGCTGCGTGTGTTGATTACATTATCCTGCAGCGATACAAGTAACGTGCATCATTCATTCACACCTACAGCACATATACATCATTGCAGTTGCCACACACACACACTAGCACACACCATGCTACTACTCCTAGCCTCACTCATGTCCCCACATGTGCATGAGACAAATGATGTGATGAACATTTAATTTTTTTCAATTGTCATCCTAATGTTGCAGCGCCGATCGATACGATGACGATGCGACCTACGCATTGCCAGTGTGCAATTACATCTAGACATGACAAGCGTGCGCGGTTTTATTATATTTCAAGATTTAGATGCTCATTGCATTCTAGCATTCTAGCTAGCTAGCGTTGCATGTACGTGCGCTATTAACATAGGTCATGGTTCCGTATACGTAGCTACGTGTGTCTCTTGTAGAGCTTGCTTCCATTGCGTGCATGCGGCTATGTGCACAAATGCCACAATTACATAAGCATGTTTAGGTTTCTCCATGCAGATGAATGCCATGCGTGGTCAAATAAGCGTACAGCGACATAGCGACGGCACAGATCGACACGTCGTACTGTATAACAGATCAGAGTTTTACCACTTCTCTAAACCTGTACATGAATACGTTTTTGAGTGTCTAATTTTAATGGCAGCACTGCTAAATGCTACAACTTCCCTTTTCCCTTATCACTTCGAGGTTTCAGGTCCAGAGGTCTACGAGCACGAATTATAGCGTATCGTCCCAGCTTCTTGTCAAGCAGTTCGGACCAGAATTTCGTGCCTAGTTCCTTTACACCTTCAGGGGAAACAACTGCCTCTTCTATTTTGACATCAATGAAACCAGCCATTGAAGCTGCTGTCATATAGTCCTGCTTAGACCACATAGTGTCGAAAAGAACAACAGGTTTCGTATTATCTCCCTCCATTGGAATTTCAGCTCGCAAAACCTTCGGGATATTGGCAGCTTTCTCGGCTAGGGGTGGGACTATATGTGTGGTTATCCCACCCGGCCCAAGCAATTCGAAGGCTTTATTGAAAAAGTTCACAAGCTCTGAGCGCGTGTGCATGTGGCAAAGAACGAGACCGCTCATCACCAGATCGTACGATCGATTTTTTTTGGGCTTGAAGGTTTTAATATCAGCGAGGACGAAGTGGAGTCTCTCCAGCTCAAAGCCTAAACTTTTCTCTACGCGGCGTCTCTTCACTAATTCCTCGGCTCGATGTAGCATCGCTGGACTCTGGTCAAGAGCCGTGACACTAGCTTTCGGCCAGCGACCGAGAATCAAATGTGATAGACAGCCATTCCCACAACCGATATCTAGTACCTCTTTAACCTGTATTCCGAGTGCAGGCAATGACGACGAAGACTCACGACGACTTGGACTTCGTGGTAGGCGACCAGAGCTACGACGGCTATTCGCAACTAATTTATATTTCACTCGGATCTTGTTTCCGTCTATCTGTCCCGAATCCATGGACTTCAAGGCCTGAGAGACGTGCACAGATTTTATATACAAGGCCCTCACAGACATTTTCAGCCAGAGCCACCTTTTCTGCACCATCCTTGTCCTCCATTTCAACGAAAGCGTATCCTAGCGGGAGCTTCACCTGAGATATCATCATCATGTGGTACTTAGATCTGAAGATCGCATAGTAAATAAAGCCTCCAGGGCTGATATGCGCTGTTCATGTCGTCGTTGATGAGTATATTACTAACCGTTTCATCTATTCCCAGTTCTACGTCTTTTACTTTTCCATAGTTGCCAAATATTTCTTCCAGAATACCCTATATCATATTTCACACAAGGGGAAAATGAACCAGTAAGTTCTCCACTTATTCCTTCAATAATCGGCGCTGCCACAAAGAAAAATAGCGTTGAAAAGTCGAAGTAAAGAATTGCCGCACTTAATGCTTGCAACCTTGTTGACATTCTTTGTCAAATTAGTAACGTGCAGGATCCTGTTCTCGTACCCATCTAACAAAAAACATACGAGTGGGGCGCAAGGAGTAGGAAATCGAGTTTGGGTCAAAATTCGAACAGGGTTAATATTTTCATCTCGCATTTTCACTCTTGCCAGGAAATTACCTTCAATGTGTTTCATGAGAGTGTAGTGTAGGTAGCACTTGTAGAATGGCGCGTTTCTTTTGGCCTCCACAAAATCGGCGTATCGCCCATCAGCGTATTGCTCTTTAACCGTCAGGATCTGACAACAAAGAGAGTCAACTGAACATGCAAGACAAAAAATGTTCGGAAGAATTACCTTCTTTGCCTCCGCAGTGTCTCCAGGCGCTTCATCGCCTTTGGCCCTAGGATTGAACGAATGCGAAGAGGCGGGGTTGAAGGGCATCCCTTGTGCGAACTGATGGAGCCTCGACGTAGGTCGCTAAGGAAGACACAGCAGAATCTAGATTCCCAGGTGGTGGTAGGGGGAGTCCATCGGGACAATGCAGCAGCAGTACAACAACAACAACAAACAATGAGATTCCTGGAAAATTCTAGGAACGATAATTGTGCCTACTCTATTGTTTCTTGTGTGTTGCAAATCTAGGCTATTTTTCCAGCTGAGAATATCTATGATGATATGTTAGGATGGTAATGTTTGGTGTTGTCGTTTTTAATCGGGAGAACATCGAAGAGAAGGAACATCACAGACCCTAGTACTCCAACAGGATTTCCCGCCCTCCCCTTGGGTTTCCTCTGCTGGCAGTTTCAAAGCTCAGACAGCCTTGATAGCCCTAGCCCTCGATCCAAAATACAGTGGGCAGTGACCAAAGGCTTGTGGCTCTACAGCTTTCGTTGACCTTAACAATGCTTCTTCTTCTTCTTCTTCTTCTTCTTCTTCTTCTTGTTCTCGTCAAAATGTCGTCGTCTCTAAACTTGTCGTCGTCGTTTGTTTCATTGCGTCCTTGTTCCCGTAGGTATGCCGACTTCGACAGCTGCGGGATGGACGAAAACCTCATTGCCAGAGATGGAGCATGCTTCTCCAATCCGCGTGGTGCCAAAGGAACAACCACCGAACGCGGTCACAACACCTATCTATGAGTTGTTAACACATGATGAGTTATGAGGCAGTTGATCAATCGAATACTGTCGTTATTCGTGTTGCTGTGTGTTCCATCACCAGTTACCTCCGAACCTTCAGAGCAACCACCGCAAATCTCAGATGGAAGGTATCTTGATTATTCGTACTCAAAACTGCCAAAACACACCACCCCACCACGACCACCACACAGTTGCAGAGCAGTGAATGAATGCTTTTGGGAAGAATATCAACACTATCAATCGATTTTTGTAGCTCCATTAAGAAAGCTTCTCTATACGAGGTCATTTGTAATATTGTTGTAGTAACGACGTGAATAATACTGTTTACCAGATGCACTGATCCGGCGCATGTTTCTAAACACGCCGCTCATTTCCTCCCTCATGGAGCCACACACGCCCCCTTTACCGGTAATCCACAAGGGAAACAAGAACGGTGGTAACAGCTCCGTCATGAAGTTGGACGAACTTAAATGGACAATGTACCAGATTCTTAATAGGACTGATCTAAGGTGTTGCTCGAATACCACGAATACCACCGAATACTACCAATACCACGAATACCACGAATACCACGAATACCACGAATACCGAATAGACTACGACAGCAACAGTGAAGGGGACGCGGACAATTATAACCATGGACATATACTATCCGCAACAAAACCATATGTTAGGAACAAAATTATTGAAACACACACTTCTCGTTTTATGTAAAACAAAAGAAATGTAACATAGAGGATTGTATATTTGTGTTTTCAGTACGATGACAGTAAAGGAATCTCGTGCATTGCTAGAAATTAAGTTGGGACTTCCAAAGGATTCGCTGGAGTAATAATTAACAGTGACCAGGCCCTTATTCGTTCACTCAGTTATTATATATCGGATGAGTAAATAATACAGCTTCTTTTTGTGATGAATCATAAAATGCATTAGGGCACAAAGACGCCATACAACGCATTGGGTGACTGAATTCATTACGGCTGATCCTACAGAGTTCGGAGCACAGCTCCTGCTTGGTAGCAACCTCTTCTCCAGTATCATTTTACTTTGACATAAAATCAAAGACACACACACACACACACACACACACACACATGATGGACAAAGTACACATATCTGTGTCGGTCAACAGGAAACACTTCTGGAGCTCAAATGGCAGATTTGCGAAGAGAACGCCCTCCAGTCAGTAGTTATCACAAGCTATATATGCTATATATGCTATATTATGAAACATCATTCCTCGAAGACTGATCATGCTGAGATGGCGATGATGATGATGATGATGATGATGATGCTAATAATAATAAGGGTCACGATGATAGTTTCCATTGATAAACGATAACACCCATTCGTCATACACTCCTCCTCCTCCTCCTCTGTGTTTGAATCGTCGTAATCGTCGTTATCGTCGTCGTGCATAAGGTAATGGAGTTTGCTGTGGACGAGGAGCAAGCAACAGGCACAGAGAAGAAAAAAACGAATGATGATCATATCAACTCCAACTCTAGAAAAACCCATGCAACAGGATTATCCTCCTCGTCGTCATTTACGACGCCATTCTTTATATCGCCGGTCTCAACGATTAAAGGACCATTTGGCTGGGTCGGTGGTGACATCATGTGAAATGGATTCCCCCCCCCCCTCTTCTTCTTCTTCTTCTTCTTCTTCTTCTTCTTCTTCATGTGCTTGTCATTTACACTTCCTCCTTTTGGAAACAAAATGAATGACGCTGAAACCGCCACAATCATCTCTCCTCCTCCTTTTCCTCCCCTTTTGATGTGTGAAGGTATGCCCCCACCACACACCGTTCCTCCTCCTCCGAAACTCGCGACCACTCTGCACATTTCGAGTGGGAGGGGTTGGAGAATACGTAGTGGACGAGGAGATAGAGAGCCAAGAGCACCGTGTTGATTTACAACGAGAAACCTTACCAGAGATGGATTTGGCTATTTTTCTTCCTGCGGTTCCTTCCGGAGGTAAGTAGTGATATGATGATGATGAATACATTTTGAATTGTGGGAGAACAAGGTGTTATGGCGGGTGATGATGGCAGTACAGCAAAGCAGCCTTCAACATCTATTTTCCATTCCTCAGAGGGTGCAGAGTACGGAACTCATGTCTTGACTTCTAAGAACATTTTGGCTCGCTTCTCTCCCATCATTCGTCAGTATCTGCACGTACTCAATCCAAAAGGTAATTTGCTACATCAACTGCTACTGCTATCATCAAAGCAGTGTACATGAGTAGTATTCTGATAAGTCGTGGTGTAGATCCATGTGGTTACTACTACATACAATGGTTTCCTCCCCCTTTATAACGGGAGCTTTCCTCATTTATTCGAAAGCAGCTGCTTAGACCATTTGATTTGTGCATAAAAGACCAATCAACATTGGAGCAACTCAAGTATGATGACAGCTTCAGGGAGGTGTTTCTTCATCATCCCCCCCCCCCCCCCCCCCCCTCTCTCTCTCTCTCTCTCTCTCTCTCTTTCTCTTTACAGACACACACACACACACACACACACACACACACACGCTACATTTTGTCTGTACATTTTAGTTGGCAAATCGTTTCGGAAAAGGCATTGAAGGCATCAGTGTACTTGAAATCTACACTCATATTTTTTTGTTATCATCAACAAAAAAACTACCACCTTTCTGTAGGTCTTAAGACTGGAAGGGGACTTGCACATCGATTCTATCATCTTTGTGCTGCAGGTGAGAAGAGGGGAGGGGGACACAAGGAAGGAACAGATGCAGCATCGCATTTTCTCATGGTTTCCTTAATTATCTCAGATTCCTTCTCTGTTCTCTACCTATAATTCATGCGGCTTTTCTTTGTACATTTCTATTGATATTCACTATTCATTCGTCTTCAATCACAAGCTACTGGATGTGACGTCGTTTGCTGCTGCATTATCGACTCTAAATGCACTTGGGAACAGCCGTACGTGCAAACACACACACACACACACACAGACACACACACACACACACACACACACACACACAGCAGCAGCAGCAGCAGCAGCAGCATCCATCCATCCATCTATGACATAATGATGCTGCCTTGTAAATTCTACTGCAAGAAGCAAATCCCATTGATTGATTTTGTTGCCTCTCCTAACTAGCAAACACGCCATGGGTAATGTTTGCACGCACGGTGTTCGGCATCCTGAAGCTGCTTGTACGCTGGGAGGTAGTAGACCGAAATACAAGGAACAGCAGCAGCAACATGGATGATCATCCTTCTGCATGCATGTATACACTTCTTCTTGAGAGTCTTTAACTTATTTTGAATGCCTCCTCCTCCTCCTCCTCCTCCTCCTCCTCCTCCTCCTCCTCCTTTCATGGCAGATTCGTATTCCCGGTGTAGTGTTTGTCGATGAGGCCATGCAGCGTGCCGTTGCAAGGATAGCACAACGTGCTAAACTTTGGAAGTAAGAGACAATAACAAGGAGGAGGAGAAGGAGGAGGAGGAAGAGTGGTTCCTTTATTGGTTGTTGTTGTTGTTGTTGTTGTTGTTGTTGTTGTTGCTTCAGATCTGGCTATTCACCGTACGCAGAAGAGCTTTTCTCCGATCTTGAAATTTACGCGGAAAAGCTAGGGCTTGTTACCACAGTACAAATGGTACGCACGCACACACACACACACACACACATACGAGAGTACGGCTGGAAATGCACGCGCATACATGCATGTGATGGCATTGTTCGTCGTTTGTTCTCCATATAGCTGCAGGCTGTTAGAGAGGGGAGGAAGGTCGACATCGAGACAGGGGTTAGTACCACCACCTTAATCGACGACATAGAGTTCATTCATAGGATAGGATACACTCGTACAGATAACTTTACAAAATATAAAGATATTATGGCACAGAGTGTGTTTGTGTATGTGTGTGTGTGTGTTTTGTGTTTACATTTTCCCTTTCTTGCACCTTCCCTACTATTTGGAAGATGATTGCAACGGCGATCTACATGCGTGCCCGCCGTGCATCTGAGAAATCAAAGCTGAGACACGACGGAACCTCGGTAAATTCCAGGATAAAATGCGAAGGTGGGCAATACTTGAGAACAGCAGAGCACGTGTGCCTAAAGAGATTTTTTCCAGTTTGCTGACCATTTTAAAAAGTGTTTCCGATAATATGTGCGTTGTGCTCGCATTAAAAATAATATTTTGAGATTGTGTAATCATACTCAGACCAAGTTAGGAGACAACGAGGAAGGCAAAAGTTGCCGACCGTTCTTCCTTAATCATCTCAGCGTGTTATTATAGCATAGTCACGACGTATTTTGTATGCACTCTACGTATATATGTTTGGGCATCAACGCCTGATGAGAGGCTCGTATCAGAAGTCGTAATAAAATCCTCCTTCCTTAGATCAGGCTACTTCCGTATGATCATGTACATAGTAGGCTGTGCGCGCACACGTGTACACATTAGGATAAATGACAATATAGCCATCGTATCATGTGGACTGAGTTTTGCTCGTTGCCTTTTTCACAAGCTCACCCAACAAGACTCTGAGATATGAACTAAAGAAAGACATACAAACATCTTTGTATTCATGTTACAAAGCACTGTTACATTGCCACTTATAGCCTTTATGGGTGCATGTGTGCCTATTTGATGCACATGAACAAGATGGATGCATATGTGGTACATACGCGTACGCACGCTTATAGCCTTTATGGCTCTAAGGCCGCCATGCAATGCTGGCTGTGAGCTCGCGCATCGTACGAATGCACGCATCAGGTGGCGTACGGCAAAAGGCAATGTACAATTGTCAATGCAAATATACAAAGAAGGAGAGTGTAGAAGATTTACTTTTCGATCACCGCGATTGTCAGTGACAAAACCGCTTAGCATTTAATTTAGCATGTACGTAGTTACACATTTTATACCACGCAGCACGCTGTGGTTATGTGTGCATGTGCTACAAACGTGTACATGTATATGTAGTGAGTACACATGTGCATTGCTAAGAGCTGTGGCCACTGCTCTGCATAGCTACATTAGGATGACCATTGATAAAATTTAATTAAATCATTGCATCCGTCTCATATACTCATAGCAAAGCAAAGTAGTTCGCGAAGACAGAGTAGAGGGCCGTTAGGCAGGAAGTTATTCTGTTGAGTGCGCGTTCGTTCTAATTTGCATAGTGGCGACTTTGCATCAGGTCGTACACATGAGAAAAATGTGCACCTGAGATTTAATAGGCGAACATTGTGTGATGCACGTAATGGATTGCACACACATGGCCATGCACAATTCCCAGTTTGTAGTCATCCAATGAGCGACTCGTTTCCTGATATCTGCTCATTTGATACATTTTCATGTCGATCACATGCATCGCATTTACCATTGCATTTGAGCATCAACGGATAAAGACCACACTCAAGGAATGCATATCACATGGGTCGAACCCTTCATGCCGAAATTGATGTTGTCGTTCCATCACTATTGTCCGCTGCAAGCAGCAGGAGCTGCAAGGTCAGTTTCTATCATCGTCCTTACATTATCCCTACCACCTACAGCGTGTTCACATATAGTTGCAAGCACCACCTTCCCATAGTGAAGCTGGTTGGGAGTTTTCCTCCAGATATTATCCGCGGAAGAAACGTACTTGCCATCAATAAAAATTGGAGCGAAACCAAATTCTGATCGCTCTTTCGTGCGAGCGTAGGATGCAGCTTGAAGGTTTCTGCCCTCCTCACCATTCGCACAGTGCCGGATGCGTTCTTCATCGGCGCCGGTCAACTTGGCACACATTGGGAACACAAGCTCGAGCGCTGTGGAGAACTCATCGGATGTCGCGCAGTGGTTGTTGTTCCCGCACTTTAAGACGTCGATGTTCATCCACATGCAATGCACGAAATCAAACCAGTCTCCAAGTTGCCGAACTGCAGATTCTGAAGTTGTAGATAAACCGCCTCGTTGCGCACATAGATGGTAACGGTCCGTGACGCACATATCAGAACCGTGCTCAGTGCCCCTATTCGAATGGTGGACAAGAAGGAAGAAAATAAGTTAAAGGGCAGGGTGATGGACATTCCTTAAAGAAATGGGGGGAAATTGACGAACTTAGCCGCGGATTCACAGGTCCCATCTCTTGCGATTGCACCGTAGTAGTCGATGGTTACATTGAGCCAAGGCTTGACTCCAGCCTCCTCCAATGAGCTTTCATTACCCCCGCGGAGCACGATGTCCCTCATACCCGCGATATGAATTTGGCATTGCTTACATAGAGACTCAAAGTGCATTTCAACATTTATCAGTCCCACCACCCCAACGCAAGCATAGGCTGCGAGGAGGGCGGCGAATGAGCGCATCCCAATGTGGAGTCAGTCCCCGGCACGATTATTTTCGAATAAGAATGAAAGGGTGCGAGGGATTTAAACAACAATTCCCCCCTATTCTGGTGGTTCCTCCTTCTCGCATTATTGTTGCCCAAAACTGATGCAGGTGGCAAGCTGTTGTGACCTTGTAAAGGCTTTTGCCTAATCCAATCCATCCTGGCTAAAAATAGTACCGCATATGACTACCATATTGTACAAAACGAACAATCTGCCCTCGTAAAAAGGTAGTAACTGCAGCCTCACCGCCCTCTAAGGAACTCTCCCGCCTTTAAGGACCGGGATACGACGCGTTTACTCCTAAAATCGATAAACTATTGTGATTTTGACGACAAACCGCCTTTATTCTTCATCTTATCTTCGATGCCAAGATGCCCTCGCTGTGTGGCACGCATTCTCGAGCTATCGGAAAAAGGAATTACGCATCTAGATATTTGCAAAGAGCTCCTATTTTAGGCAAATTTGCGTGAATGCAGCGGGCCAGGGCTTGAAGTAATGGCAAGGGATTTTGGATTCTCCTCACGTTATCCTCGCACAACTCGAACATCCAGCACCACCGAAGGTTGTTACTATGGGAGGTTTGAGGGCATCCCCACTAGGAAGTCTCTGCTCTCTTTTGATCAGCCTTTCGACTCATGTGGATGCACGGGGACCTATGGTACCAGCTTCAGTGACGACTCTAACAGGGGGAAGATTTCAGAGCCCACAGAATATTGAACACTCAGTGACTGATATCGAACATGATGAAACGAATAGTTTGCTTTATTTAAGTGTCACTGCGATTTCTACCACCAATTATCGAGATGATGAGACTGGGATAGCTACTATAATGTCTTGGAACATGACTTCGCGGACATATACCCAGCTTGCTGGCTGGGAGACAGGTGGCGGCGGTACAACTGGCACGATTACAGACGGAATTGGCAGTGCAGCCAGAATTATTGCTCCGTATGGTATCGTGTCTGATACTACAACTCAGAACATGTATTTTACGGATAAGGGAAGTATTAGAAAGCTTCAAATATCGAATAATGAGGTTACAACCCTGGCATCTACAACGACTTCTCTAAACTTTTACAATGATGGAACCTTACAAACAGCCACATTTCATCTTGAGCAGCGGGGCATAGTATTTCATAACAATGTATTATATGCACTCTCGCAATTTCACATACGGAAAATCAACCTCACAAACGATGAAGTAACAACTGTCGCTGGGCCTATTGACATTGTAGCTGGTACAAGAGATGGGCAGGGATCCAACGTCTTATTCGATACAGCATACGGATTTGACATTCAAGAATTCCCAGTTGCCTATGTATCAATGAAAAAATATGTGCGGAAGGTGAATTTGGTTTCAGGGGAGGTCACATCAATTGAAGTGGTACTTGGCCGACAAACAAATGCTTTAGAGGGTCTGGCAGTTGATAGAATAAGTTCTCCTAATGCGGTCTATGCTGTTGATGCTCAGTTGCAAGTTGTAAGAAGTGTTGATTTAAGCAACAACTCTCCATCAATAGCTATACAAAGGGGGAGTACAATAGCTTCTTCTCCTAGTGGAACCAAGGATGGAACAGGAAGCACAGCAAGTTTCTATTTAATGACGGGCTTGGCTATACACGTTGATCCTTCAAACCTTGTAAGAAAACTGTACATTGGCCAGCCTGAACAAGTTACAGAAGTCACTGATCATAGCACCGAGATGCCTACGAGTTCTCCGATAACTTCAACTCCAACACTGCCTCCTAGCCCCACTGGAGCACCAAGCACTGCCCCTACCTTCACACCCATCACTCTATCACCTTCCTATTCCCCCACCATAACCCCTGTAACACTAACACCGACAACCTCACCAAGTACAGCCCCTTCAAGTTCTCCGACTCCATCTCCATCGCTCACACCGACAACTTCACCAAGTACAGCCCCTTCAAGTTCTCCGACACCATCTCCATCGTCCACACCAACGAATTCTCCAACACCATCTCCATCGCTCACACCAACAACCTCACCAAGTACAGCCCCTTCAAGTTCTCCGACACCATCTCCATCGTCCACACCAACGAATTCTCCAACACCATCTCCATCGCTCACACCAACAACCTCACCAAGTACAGCCCCTTCGAGTTCTCCAACACCATCTCCATCGTTCACACCGACAACTTCACCAAGTACAGTCTCTTCGAGTTCTCCAACACCATTTCCATCGTCCATGCCAACACTACTGCCAACAAATTCTCCAACAGCTTCTCGTGCATCCGAGAGTCCAGTAACACAGATAGATCTACAGCAAGCACTCACGGTCAGCACCTAGCCATTCTTTTTCTTCACTTCGATTATTTCTTTACATATATATATCTCTTACTGTGCTTATTTATTGTCCAACAATACATGCAATACATGTGGTGTAGGGTTCCGTGGATTATCCGGAGGCTAACTGCTCTTACCGTCTATTCATCGAAGCAAAATGGTCCAATGCGATCATAACGAAGGTAATCTACTGCTATCCTTTTAGTAGTATGTGTTTGCGTATGTGACATATTAGGCTCGTATTCTAGGATACCACTACAACTTGTTCCCATGTGCTTCTAATTGTTTCCACACACCGTCATCACAGCTGGAGCTTTCACCAGAGCATGTGCGTGTATACACCACTTGTGTCAGGGGAGTGGGTGTACGATTCGCCATCATCATTAAAGGTACGTACACTAGTGGCAAGAACAGTCAAATTAGATGTAGGAGACAGAATCATTGAAGAGCCAGATACTAGATGTTCATTTCTTCTTATCCTTTTCAACAACAGAAGGATTTAGCGGCTCGCAAACGCGAATCGAAGAACGTAAAGCCGTTATTCTAGACGAAGCTAGAACACAAGGCGTGCTCACCTACTTCAATATGACGTAAGTAACAGAAACAAAAACATAAGTCCTGCAACTTGTGTTGCGTAATTATTACGTGTATGTGAGCAGATTTTTATCACGTAACTTGCAAGTTGGGCCAGCGCATGGAGCCTATATATATGGACCTGAGGTAACACGTTGAGTGAAATGTTATCGTACCTCTGCCTCGTTAAGAAAATAAACGAACACGAGCAAGCTAGCTCCTTCAATATAATTCTAACCTGACAAACTATACGCTCACCTTTACTCACATTAATAGAGAGATTCTGAAACGAAAACAGAGGGCAGTATTCCAATGGGCATGGTAAGAAGATTATACCTCTAAGTATCTTTCAACCTAAAGTACATTGCGAAGTCGTTCATTATATGCATACTAACAATATACTACTACGTTGTTTAAGATGATCGGCATCATAATTGGAGGAGTCGCCATCATCATCTTCTTCTCCGTTTGGGGACTCTCCTTATTGGTCTTATAACAACAATAACAACAAACAACAACAACAACAACAACAACCATAGTGCAGTAGGCGACACTTAATGAGAACTTCAATGATGACTTCGATTTAACTATATCATCGATATTAGAATTTGAAACGTCAACCGAAGAAGCAGGAGCCACGGAAGGGTTCTATAAGGGTGAAAAGAAAGAAATCTCGATTTCAAAGCCCTAATAGTCGTCGTGTGTCTGGTGACTCAAACCTGGGTGAGATGATAAAAATTAAACCATACATATATATATATATATATATATATATATATATAACACTGGTATACATGTTATATGTGTCCTGGCTTACCTATTGCTGAGTTAATTTATTATTCATATCTTGCCCAACGTATTCTGCTCAATACTACTACAACTACTACTACTACAACTACTACTACTACTACTACCACCACTACTCTCCGTCTAGGGTCGTCATATGGAGACTCAAGTCGCAGTTCTAGGACGTCACATGCCGGGGCGCATCGAACGTCGCGAGGTTCAGATTTGGGCTTGATCAAGAATTATCATCGGAGAAGATCATCCAGCATCGACTCCAGAAAGAACTCCACTGGCTTGAAACTAAGTACTAGCGAATATATTATTTCCATAGCGTGTGACTTGTAATCATCAATAGTGCCTTTAATTGTATGCCTATCCATTACGACATTCTTAGCTATTGATACCCCGCACCGCCCAAACGACATGCTAATGCGCAATATCACGATGACTGAGGACTTGGAGTGTGGCACCACGCCCGAAATCTCGCCAATGAACAAGGACAGCAACGATGGCTCTGGAAAACAACGAAGGAGTTTTGATTTTAAAAAGGTGTCTGTAGCTAAATATACATGTCACATATACACATACTCTAGCTTTCGTCATCAAATATCGTTACATGTGTTATAATAAGCATCTTTGTCAATTTACATAGCTCACACCCTTCTTGCGCTGTCTTGTTGTATAGGTTGTGGACACACGCGTAGCTATGAAACTTCTGAACGAACAGGTTGGTTTTCTACATTTCCACCTCCATGAGGAAGAGTATCTATTAATTCGGCCCCGTTTAAAACATGCTTCGAATCGACATAAACTCAGTCTATCCTTACACAAAATACAGAAGCATACGTTGAAGGATGCGTTAAGGAAAAGCGAGCACAAAAGTCAAAGCAGGGGCAGCAAGGTAAACCACATAAATAAACCAAGAGAGAAAACAAAACACAAAAAATTTCTGTTAACAAAAGGGGCGGCATAAACCTACAGGAAAGTACGGTACCCGACAGGCCTGGAGGAGTCATCAAAGGTGCGTCAAAGGGAGAGGCTAGATACACACATAAAAAAGAAACATACAAGTCTATACACACCTCGATACACAAGTGGCTGGTTACTTGCATGTGGTCTTTGTTAAATAATGACAGCTTTCTCTTTGAACTGCTTCCATGAAAACAAGAACGAGTCAGCACACAAAAAGGATAAATGGCTATATCTGAACATGCTGCTGCACTTTGCAACAGGTTTACCGAGGCGGATTCCGACTAATGGAGACGTAGATGAAAGTTGTCATCGTCGTTCTTCCAACAATGTTCGGGGCGAATCTCCTCCACCAGCCCCTCCCCCACCACCCTTAGAACCCCATCCCGATGACATCAACCCACGTCTACCCTTTGCATCTGAGATAGCAAAGAGTACCGGCCATTTAATTAATTGCTGAAGAATGAGTGCTTTATTCTATATTATTACAGTACTATTCAATATTATTACGGTACAAAACACATATAAAGGCACCGCACTATAGCCCACATGATACATATAGACGTACTTTTTATCCAAAACATTTAAAATGTTTGGAAGAAATTAAAAATTATAATAATTTATTTGATGGATATATTATGGCATTATCAATTTACTAAAAATAAAATTATTGATAGCTGTTAATATAATAATAAAAAGTTGCTCTTATGTATCTCTATTCGTGTAGCGCCAGTAGTCCGACACTTGTGTTTGTATCATGCATACAGCATGAGCTAGCACAGGATGAGCATCATACATGTAATGCACATGCTTGCTAGCTTGGCTGTCTCACGCGTAAAGCAACTGTGATCTTTGTAACGTGGCGGACGATAATATACTTGAATCATTATGCACAGTGACGGTAAAATGCGTAGTCATGCAGTGGCATCAGGAGCTTGCATGTTTTTGAAGACATATATAATAAGTCTTCACACATGCATTACAATGCAACCTATACTTACCTAATTAGCGTAAGCTAACTAATCTACTGGCCGCTGCTACCAAGCATAAGCTGTCATCATAAACTCCGTGATGATGCTCATTTTGATTGCATATCTCTGCTACTAGTACTACTATGCTCACTGTTTCCACATGGGTGGATTTATATTCCATCGCGAACATCCGTGTTCGTTGATCCAACTGTGCTATGAAAATCCGTGCATTTTACAGAATTTGCATCGCTGCAGCACAAATAGGATGTTCCATTCACTTAGAAAAAAGGCACTTACGCTACGCTACAAAGTGCATTCTATACACCTTTTAATAATAAGCAGTGTAAATATGACCAGACTTGGAATCCAAACAACATGCGACGAAACATTAATGCGTGTAGCTCTCTTCCCCCCCCACGCCCCTCTCTCTTTTTTTCTCTAAGCAATCAATTCTCCATCATCCTCCTCCTCCTCCTCAAGGATCTCCGCATCCACCGCCACACTACAACTATTAGTATCGATTCGGTCTTTTCCAGCGACTGACATACTCAATTCATCGGAATAAGAAGTAGGCTGCTGTTTGTCGTTTATGCATGGTGCCATGAAGTACACAATAGCGCCCATGGCTCTAAATACCGTCACAAAGACAGTGACCTGATGAGTAGATGTGTGTGTGTGTGTGTGTGTGTGTGTGTGTGTGTAAATATAATAATGAGAGATAATGATCAGAGGTATTATAGGCGGAAGGGAGAAAGTGCTCACGCATCATCATCATCATCATCATCATCATCCTATTATTAGTGTCACCGAGATTGCAAGGACGATTCTTTCGTTGCTGCTATCTTTCTCTCCCTCCTTTGGTTTTTCGCATGAATTTGTACTACATTCACACGTGGTGCAGGTGGTGGTGGCACCAGTGTCACAAGGCCACTTTGCTGCAACGAAGTTTAGCCATATTGTCGTAGTATCTGGAGAGGTGCTGCTTTCCTCACGTACCTTGCGAGACATGATAAAATCGCCAAATATCAAAATAAGAACAAAGGCTACACACACACACACACACACACACACGTACACACACACACACACACACACACACATACACATATACACATACACATATACACATACACATATACACAAATGTTTACGAAAACAACGATAGATTGTGGATATTTCTGTTTCGCTACTACTACTGCTACTACTACTGCTACTACTACTGCTACTACTACTACTACTACTACTACTACTACTACCATTTGCACGGAGGATCCGACCGCTTGAAGAGCGTGCTGAATGTTAGCAGCATCATAAGAGTCTGTAATCACGTCGTAGCTTCGCGAGGCAAGAATCGTCGTGGTGTTGCTTTTTGCAAAGGAATTGTACTGGGCTCGTTGCAGCAGTGCAAGAAGATCGGTTCCTGAGACGCCACGTCCAACATAGAAGTCATTGTGGAATGGAGAGAGGGTAATCACTTCATCCTTCGTGATGTTTCCTGGCCAGAGATCATACCGAAAACCACCACGAGAGAAGATTGAAAAGTATCTAAAACGTTAGAAAAAGAGGAGGAGGAGGAGGAGGAGGGGAGGAGGGGGGGAGGGGGAGGAGGAGCTACGTCGATAATATGTGGTGGTTTTATCAGTGCGTATGTTTAGCAGTATATTGTGATTGCAGCCTCTCTTTCTAACATCCTCAGTGTTAAGATGATGATCTTCTCCATTCCTCTCCCTATCTTGCTGCTACTTCCCCTCCCCCCATTCTCTTCTTCTTCTTCTTCTTCTTCTTTTTGTTTTTGTGTTGTTATTGTTGTTGTTGTTTGTTGTTGTTGTTTGTTGTTGATAACATTACGATGTCCTGTCTTGTATTCTTAATCCGAACGGAACGACTTGGTTGTTAAACACATCCCACAGCTCATCACTACTGGATCTCAATCGAGAGGGGAATGGGCTGCAACCTATCACCTCATCGAGTCGTAACCTAGCGCGTGCTTGCTTAATCCGCTCCTTAATCTTTTCAATAGTAGCACCCATTGCCATCATCATCATCATCATCATCATCATCATCATCCTTATCATCACTCAAACAAGCAAATCAGACGATGAAGAAGACTATACATCGCCAATATGCAGCAAGAACGTATTCATTCAATACTCAAATAGCAGCACAGGTAATGCACATAAGGGAGAAAACGAAGGGGCGGCTAGCAACAACAACAACAACAACAACAGCAGCAACCAGCACTTTAAGTCCAGTAGACGTGTGAAACCCAGTCCCATTGAGAGGATACCCACACCTTGAGGCCAGCACGGCTCGGTTAGCATCAACATTAACATGAGCGAAGGTGGGGGGGATGATGACAGAACCACCACCAGCAGCAGGAACGGTGGTAAGAGATGCAGAGATAAAGCCAACCTGAATCACCACAGAGAACAGGCAGGGAGGGGGGGGGGGAGGAGAGAGAGAGAGAGAGAGGATGATGATGAAGGAGGACGATGAGTTATCTTTTGAAAACGACCGCTGCAGCACGATACACTGTTTCATGCAAGAACGGCACAAAAGAGACTCATAAGAGGAAAGCAAAATAAATTCACGTTCCTTCCACTTCTCTCTTTGCCCTTCGGCCTTCTCGAGCACAATTCTCACCGTATCAAAGTAGTGCCCTGCCTCATAAGAAACCGCATAATCATCGATTTGGTGGTAGCCACGATAATGCGTATGGCCGGTGAGGAAGATGATGGGGTAATTAGCTCCCATTATTGCACGTGTGCGGTTGCGAATAACGCTGACGAGCTCATTGCGGACCTGAATAATTAGCTAGCATTAAAAGGGGAGGGGGGGGAAGGAAGGTATCTTCTTCCTCAATTGTTTCTACATTTCACATTCTTAACAACTGTTACAGTTATTGTATACATCCATGTGTGCGAGCACGAATGAGGCCTCTCCCTGCTGCAGCGCTGTGGCAAACCTAGTGATGATGATGATGATGATGATGATGATGATGATGATAGTAATTATAAAGAACAAGAAGAAGAAGAAGAAGAAGAAGAAGAAGAAGAAGAGAAGAGCATAGAAGCGAAGGAACAAACTCAATAAATATAGATGCACATTAAGACTTTGATCACACGACGATTTCATGATGCTGCTGCTGCTTTTTGTCCAAGAGGTTAGGATTATACTACTACTACTACTAATACTAAAACTACCATTTTCCGCCATCTATCCTGCCCCTCCCCCCCCCATAAAAACCATTGCTATTCTCCTCACCAGGGCTCCATAACCACCTGTTCAACCATCCTCACCTCAACGGAGGGGCAGTGATTCTGCATATTATACAAGAAACCGAAGGTCGTGTATTTGCGTCCAGAGGCAGCTCCCATGAGAATAGTGTAGTTAGTGCCGAGCCGCTGTCCCGTCGTGCTATTGACCACATTTGTGGTAACATACCGTCCGGAGAAATGTGCCCCGAAGCCGTTCGGAGCGTTGATATTACCGATTGTTGCGTCATTGTAGAGTTCTATTATATTATACATAACTTATTGTGAGAAATGTACTGAGCTGGGGAAAGAGCTATTCTGCATTCATTGGCTAAGTGCTCTCTGTATTGTTCCTGATCATGTGATCATTGAGAATGTATGAATCCCCGTGTAAAGGCAGTAGATTCTATCTACTACCATGGTTGCCCGTGTTGACAAGATCGAAAGGCATCATTGTGAGGAGTGGTCCTGTTAACGGGTAACCGTTTGGATCTAGCAGCAGAAGATAGAGAGAGAGAGAGAGAGAGAGAGAGAGAGAGTCGGTCAGCATGCAATACCACAACCCACGAAGTAACTACATTCTGTACAATTTATACAAAATATGGGATGATCAAAGCTACCTGAGAGCCCGGTTCCATCTACTATGTCTCCATTATTTACAAGAAAGAGGTCCCTATTATGCGCAAGTGCACACACACACGCACACACACACACACACACACACACACACACCATCATGTTTTAGAGGGAGGAAGGAGGGTTTGCTGGCAAGTGTAATACGTGAAGATGCTTGCGGTCCCTTCCTACGTTTTTACCGATTAAGCGCTTGAGCTTCTTGTTTGACGTGGTAATAGAAAGAGTATAAATCTCCATAGTCTGCATCCTTGGGAGGAGAGGAATCTGGCTGCTTATGACCGCTAATCCAGCTGTGCACATCTGTGACAACCATGATGTTTAGACCGTCCGCGAACGGAAGATCGACGCTCCCCGTCACAAACAGCATGTTTTCGTCGCACCCCCCGAAAACTAGCATCATTGCTACGACGAACAGACTGCGGCGGGCAGGAGAATTGAGCATCCTAATGGCAGCAAGATGCTTCAGAACAATCTTTATTAGATATACAACCCCCTTCCTCGACAAGAGCCCGCAGATAATAATTTTCAAAATTGTACATTGTCGTTCAGGAAAGTGGTTCAATGATCACACTATTACACTTGACCTGCTGGGAGGGTGGGGTGAGGCAGCAACGACGAAGTTCGGGCCAAGGAAGGAGAGTAGGGTTAGGGTTAGGGTTTATTATTTGCAGGGAAAACATCATCTGCGACAACATAATTTATAATGTCGCAAGGAGGATTGTATAAATGGATGGAAAATATCAGCTGCGACACAATCTTTTTGCTGTCGCTAGGATGCATGCAGGCATAGTTCGAAATTATTTGAATCATTTGAAACACAGCAGCTGTAGCCGCCCCAATGGTGGAGCCATGGCCATCGGCTTCCATAGCCTTTCTGATTCTCCTATCTGTGGGATTTCCCTCCGCGTTTGGAGCAAGGTCATTCCACTCCCCCATTGAAAGTACTACAAATGCCGAAACGTCTTCCTCCTCTTCTCTCTTTCTCATCAGATTTCATAGACAGCAGCAACATGCTCAAGCGACAGTTACAGGGAACAGAACACAAGATACCACAGAATTTCAGCAGAATGTAGATATGGAGGAGGAGGCAGAAATGGTAGCAGAATAACCATTCATGTTCGTGACCCCAGGAGGTTTTCTAACCATATTTACCATCTCATTATTTAGTTACTTCTCACTCGTAAAGGGTACCGACAGCATCACTCTTCTTCTTCTTCTTCGTCCTTCTCCGTGAGGCAGTATGAGATGAACGATCAGCTCATGGATGCTGTAGGCCAGGTCCGCTACACAATCAAGGGTGTCATATCTAACAGAAGTAGAGAAAGCAGCAGGTAAATGAAAGATTTTTGAACTTGCTTCGACGTAGCGGTGACTACACATCAACAATTTATATTATTGATGATTAAAGGAAATAACGAATATGAGAGTGCATCGTATCGATACAACTTGTCGACGATGAGTGAATGTTCTATTCAGCCACATTTGAATCTCAAAACAACCAGCACTACGCACAAAAAATGCAGACACAATGTCGACTCAAGGCAGAATATGAGCACACATTTCCGGGCACACACACACACACACACACACACACACACACACACACACATACACAAGATGTATCTATACATATGCTTACGTAGCTATCTTAATGGCGACCCAAGATACAAGATCGTTGTGGAGAATGGCCGGGGAGAGAAGTTTCTTGGGAAAGGCAACTTCGGGAAGGTGAAAAGATTGAACCAATGTTTTAGTAGTAGTAGTAGTAGTAGTAGTAGTAGTAGTAGTGCGAACGATATTGCAGTGGGTAAGAAAGAAGTGACTACGTCGCCTGTTTTGATGTGATGAGAATAAGTATGCGTGTTACGCGTTGTGTGTGTGTGTGTGTTTTTACGTATGGCATGTGGTCTATGTATGCTCTTGAGGAAGTAGTTGAAGCATATCACAGTTGTGGAAGCACAATGATTTAGAAACAAAATAAGTATAGAGTGCGTAATCATTTATCACAAACATAATGTGATCCTATATCTGCAGATATTAATACGTGTTCTTAAATCAACCCTCCACCTACTTTCTTCTTCTTCCTTCTCCTCCTCCTCCTCCTCCTCCTCCTCCTTCTATCCTTCTGCTTCAATCTATTTTTCTTTGCAAAAATAGGTATATCTTGCTGAAGCATCTGCAGAAACCATGCATAGTAACTCAATGCTGGACAATAAGGTAGCTCTCAAATGTTATGACGAGGCAGAAAATAAAGAGGAGTCAGATCTCTCAAGGAGAGAAATATTGGAGTATGCTGCACAAGAGGCCAAGACCGAATTCCAAATGCTGCAGAAAGTCCAAGGTGTGCATGATGAGCTACTGCTGGTGATGATGATGGTGGATGTAGTGCGGTAAACAGACTCTACATTTCGGTTAGGTCTAACGTTCCATATATATGTAAATATATATATATATATATATATATATATATATCATCATCATGATCATCATTATCGCCACCAACCACTAGGTCCCAACATTCTTAAAGCTTACGAAATATTCCGAGATCGTGGACATGGCTCCTGTCTGGTTATGCCTCTGTATGCTGGCACTATGAAGAGACTTTACGACTACAACAAGGACCCTCACCTTATTTTGAGATGCTTTGAGCAGATATTCACTGCAGTCGATTTTCTCCACTCGAAACAGCCTCCGATTATCCATCGTGATCTCAAGCCTGACAACATCTTTATCGACGGCCAAGGAAACTGTCATCTTGCTGATTTTGGCCTTGCAAAAGTGGTGAAATATAACCCTGTAGCGGATTTCCCTGGGTCAGGGAAGCAGTTGGTAGAGGAGGGAACAGGAAAGAAGCTGGGAGTAGCAGGCACTCTTCGGTACTACTACTACTACTACTACTACTACTACTACTACTAGTAAAAATAATAAAAATTATAACTTGCAGCTATTGCACTATGAAGTACTAATAATTTATAGTAGCTCTTAGGAGGCAATGAGCATCATGTAGTAGCAACCTGTCGAATCGTAGTAGTTCTTTCAACCTAGTTACATCAAACACTGGTGAGGATGGTGATGATGATGATGATGGTGGTTTATATGGCACTGGTGATTATTATCCCATGCAGCAACACAGCTGAAACACATGATCCTATAATATATCACAACAACAACAACAACAACAACAACAACAACAAAGGTACTTTGACCTGACATACCCCTGGGCCAAGACTCCTTATTGGAACCAAGACATGTTCGCTATAGGGTTGATGATTCTACAGCTCAAAGATCTATCATACCTGCACCAGCTTGTCGTATGAGACCTCCAGGTGCGTGTGAGCGAGTACCTTCGCCTCACAGAGCAGCTTGGGAAGAGGTTTAAGCCGTCCGAAAAGATGTGGGAAATCGAGCTACTTGACAGTCCTGAGGAGATGAGAAAGAAGTCATTCAAAACTGGCAAATCATGGAGAGGGGGTGTATTTATAGGTATGATATCTCAACTTATGGGAGGCAAGAACCGCTTCCAACGCTGGACAGCACAGGTGGCTCTACCCGAGTTTCGGTTTCGAAGTTTTCTCTATAAGAACTGGCCTACAGTCGAAGGCGGAGCAAATTGCATCACTGTAGGGAAAGACCCTCCAGCAGCTCTTTCCGAAAGCAATTCTGAGGCTGTAAAAGTACAAATCATAGGTCCAAAGAAGAAGACACCAATGGAAGGCCATGAGGAGATAAGCAGTAAGAAGAAAATTGAAACCACGACGCTGAAGAAGCGTTCTGTCAATTTCCACATCTCTGCGGTAACTAATGGCTGCTTTCACACGCACGATGATGATGTCTTACACGTACACAGCAGAATACGCCTGTTGTTGTTGTTCTTATTGTCGAACTAGCAACACACACACACACACACACACACACACACACACTAGCTTTCCCCGCTGGTAGCTCAGAATTATAATGGTTTGCAATTCAGTGTGAACATTCAATGATGTCGAGAATAGTTGAGAATAGTAAGCTAGTATCACCTATCGGTTTCCACAATAATAGTGTTGCCAATACCTGAAACAACCAGCTTTTCAATATAACTTTTTCCCCCCCTCCCCGTCCTCTCTCTTCCTCTTTCTCTCTCTTACTCGATTGTGTAGGATCTTGACGACTATTACCTCGTAGACGAGGAAGGCAAAGTGTCGTTTGATGGCGGTATGCGAGTAAGGATATCAACTGCTAGCTCATCAGAAGAGCTCAAGTACTCAGGAAAATTTCTAAAGAAAGCTTTTGAATTTGCGGAGTCATCAGACGGCCTTTTGAAGGTACAACCTAAAATGAGCAAGAAGATTTGAGGCAAATATATTGTTGATATCTGTGCCGCCAAAGAATATATCGTGATGTGTAATCGACGATATGCATGACTAGGATAGAGCTTCGTGTGTGTTTTCTTTCGAATTTTGTCGTTGATATTGATATTTCCTCCACCGCTCATATATAATACAATAATAATGGTGATGGTGCTGCTTACAATGGGAGGGAATTATAGCAAGTTGTTCTTGTTTTTGCTATATTTTAAAGGTTGAATCGAAAGGAAAGAAGTTGCTAGGTGGCAAAACGGGACTATCTAGGAGCCGTAAGACAGCCCCTGAGGGGTTCCACGACTACGAGTTAATGTTTAAGGACAACAATGCAAATATCAACAAGATCAAAGCTTGCTTTGATATGGTGAAAGTAGTTATGCAGAGTGAATATGTATGAAGAAGCAGCAGCGAGGGATATATGCATTACTACACCAATTGTGTTGGACGTCAATTCAAAAACATGCAAGATGTGATCATTATCTGCTTAAGTAGTAATAACATATATTCACTCGAGGTTTGTTTAACGGTCACTCCGTATGTTGGATATATTTATTATTAAAGAATGCTATGATAGCC
This sequence comes from Bigelowiella natans CCMP2755, assembly GCA_000320545.1. Classification (NCBI taxonomy): domain Eukaryota; phylum Cercozoa; class Chlorarachniophyceae; genus Bigelowiella; species Bigelowiella natans. Next base: position 32,876 of record ADNK01001890.1, read on the forward strand.
GTACTAATGAATATTCATCATCTCGTCGCCTGTCGGTGCATAATACATACATATATATATATATATATATATATATATATATAGCACAGCAGCATACAAATATAATATGATGATGCATGTTAGCATTTTTCTCAGCATGCACTACGTACTATTTCGTGAATAACGTCGTAGATTTACACGATAACAAGCTAGTGTACGTTACATATATGCTGGGTGGTGTTTACGATTGGGAGAATCGTAACAAGCGCATGTGTGGCAAATTAACATTATGTAGATTGTTCGAGCTTTACGCGCGCAACAAGTACGCAACCTATACTCGAAAAAGTGATTCAATGGAAATGTTTGAGCAGCAGCAAAGCCTCCCTCAGAATTGAAGTGCTTTTGATCGCAATGAACCGTCGCTTTACATCAGACTGCAATGCGGCACTAGCTAGCTCTTTCATGAACTACTAGTTGTGCCTTGTGCGTAGTCGCTAATTGACTCGCACGATGCGTTAAATAGACAAGCACGCAGCGCTGCCGATTGATTGATCCCAAATTACTTTAGGCTTTTGTTCTGATGACTATTGGCGTGTACTAATGTGCACTTATTATTACATAAGTAATGTAAACGAGCGTTGTTGAACTCCAGCACTTAAGTAGTAGTAGTAGTAGTAGTAGTAGTAGTAGTATATGCTTGCAGGCCTACTACGAGCTAATCTTGTGGTTTGGTACTACTACTACTACTACTACTACTACTGAGTAGGCATCACAAACCGCAATTTAACAACAACTATGATAGAGACGAACTACTTATAAGTTAGAGACTTTGTTAATAGCATGATGATGATGATGATGATGATGATGATGATAATACTCCATTTCTTATTCTCCTCCTATTTCCCTACTACGTTCTCATCACTAGAAGATGAGGGCAGATTACGTATTCTATCCTCTAAGTCTTTCTTCTGAGTCAAGAGCACCTATACAGTAGTAGTAGTAGTAGTAGTAGTAGTACCAAACCACAAGATTAGCAATAATATATTACTGCCCTAGATTATAAAATTTCAATGTGAAAGATAATAAAGCCATAATTGTATGAGTGCTGCAACTACATTTGCCTCCTGTTGTAGTCCTTTTTCCACCTCTTTGACTTTCTTTTCTCTGCGTCTCAATTCGTCGGTCTAGAGGGGGGTAGGATTTGATCAGGTTGTGACTACGTTCCCTTACGAAATACTTATAATTTTCAGCTTCAGGCAGATCTAAAGAGATAGAGATACTACTCGGAAGATGGTGAAGGTATGGGTAGTACTTATATGTCTACTACTACTACTACTACTACTACTACTACAACCTTATCTGCCGAATAACTAGCGAAATCGTTCTTATCCTGCAAATGAATCATAAACAACAGAGCAAGAGCAATTGATAGTAGTCGATATGCATTTCAACAGCTCTGCTTTCTCCCCCCCCCCCCCTCCCCTCTTTCTCTCGCTCTCCCATTTTCATCATCATCATCATCATCATCCTCCTCCTCCTCCCATATGACTTCTTCTACAAATGTTATAAATGATCGAAGGAGGTAGCTAGCGCAAGGGCAAAGCAACAGGGCTACCAGCTCTTTCTTTTAAATTTGTTATCTTTTGTCGTAATGATGATAATAAGATAACAGTGGTGAGTGATAGTAGTTGCAGCAACCTTCTCAAGTTTCTCTGCTTTCTCTTGTAGATCAGACTACCGAGGGGGTGGAATAGCAAAATGTTAAATAGGAAGAGATGCAGAGTGTGAAACGCCGAAACAACGTTAAATATTATATATAAGAGTATATATATATATATATATATATATATATATATATTATAATCGCCATCAATACCAGCATGCTGTTTCACGACATCGTGTTTGTTGATCTTGCCATTCTTAGGATATACAATTTATGTTGTATGTAAATGTTGTACCCTCCAAAGGGCCAAGCGTTCTCTTAGAGCATTGAGCTGTCTACGTCTTGTATCGAGGGCCATCTCTAACTCATCCATCGATTGCTTGTCCTAAAACATCATTTGATAACAATAAATAATAACAATAACAACTATTAATGATGATGATTTCTATCATTATTATCGTTATTATAGAATATTTTCAATAGCCCTGACGTCTCTTTGCCATCATCGTTATCATCATCATAGTCGTCATCATCGATCTCGAATCTACTACTAGTACTTGTCGTATAGCTTCTAGATCAATTGCAATGCCATCAGCTATTTGGGCCTTTGTAGCTGGTGATGGAGACCTGGAGACAACAAGGAGGAGGAGGAGGAGGAGGAGGAGGAGGAGGAGGAAAATAGCACACGACTACTGAATAACAAAGACTATAGAAAGACATAGGCTGGCATCATCATATCAATGATGATTAAGTCTCAGCACCAGAAAAATGCAACAAATAGTGAAAAGGTTGCTTAGATAATAACAACGGCAATATATATATATATATATAGGAGCTTAATAATGTCGTTGTTTCCCCCCTCTCTCTTCACTTTCTTTCGTCTCTCAAGAACAAAGATCTCCTCGTAGGAACACGCACACACACACACAAACACACCACACACACACACACACACATTACCAGATATCGGCTACTGGGGCAGTATCACGGTTGCAGCAAGAAATCTAAGGATGATCAAGAGGGAAGAAGGAGAAGATGAAGAAGATATTCATCAGCCATTGAGTGAGAGAAAAAGATAAATAGTACAAGAGGGGAGGGGGAGAAACTTCCTACTATTATTAATTACTATTATTATTATTATTATAATTATTATTCGCCGGTAACCAACCGATGTGCATAAAGACAGTGATCTTCTATCCACAGACGCCGCAAGCTGAGTATTGAGTTGTTTACAGTGTATGTGTGAGTGTGTGAGAGTGTGCTTGGCTGCTGCGTGATAAAGAGTAGCCACTACTACTACTACTACTACTATACTACTAGTAGTCCTGCTGCTACTCCTTCTTCTAATACAACTATGTGGTCTTCTTCTTCTTCTTCTTCTTCTTCTACTACTACTACCTGATCGCTTGACATCTGCACCTCTTTGTCCTATGTAGTACGTAGCATGATCATTCATCATCAAACACGCAATCCAATAATTTATAAGTAATAAATAGAAGATAAAGAGGAGAGAGAGACTTCGATATGATAAATGCCGAATTGCATCGTCTCTCCTCCCCATCTCCCTTCCTTCCCTGGTTTCCTTATTTTTCCCTTGTTTAAATTGCTGATATTTATCTGCCCCCTCATTCTCCTCCTCCTCCTCCTCCTCGAGCACAACCGTAAATTGACTTCCAGATGTTCCGAACCTGACAAGAAATGTCGCATATGTGATAACTACTACTTAAACAACAAGATATTGAGACATAATGCATTGAGATAATATTGCATGCAGTACTCTACCATTCGTAGCTGCTATGATGATGCTGCTGCTGCTGCTGCTGATGATGATGATGATATAGTGCTGTGTAGCAACCATATTTTGAACAACAGAAATCCTCCCATCATAGTACGTGAATATCAGCATCATCATCACGATCATAATAATGCGTTGCTGCTGCACGATATCGTACAATGGCACAACTACTACTACTACTACTACTACTACTACTAACATACCAGCCCGCCGTGGAGTCCAGAAATTCTTCACGTAGATACCTACACGTGATGGTGTAAAAAGAAGAGGAGGAGGGGGAGGAGGAGAGGGAAGAATGAGGATTCATATTTGTATCAATCCAGACGTAATTTATTGTGTGTGGAGGGGGGGGGTTAAAAATGATATTATTTGTTATTACTCGCAGTCGCGGTTTCTTGCTGGGTCAACGTGGCTGATGAGAGAGAGGATGTAAAAAATGAACACGTAGTGATGGTGAAGATGACGGTGATGATGACGATGATAATAATAATGGCGATGATGACTCAAAAGTAATTATTCATGCCGACTTTCTGCTCGTGTGTTTTTTGCAGCTAGATCATAATGACGACGATGATGATGATAATGATGATAATGATGATGGTGGTGGCATTCGATGATGATGATGATAATGATGATAATGATGATGGTGGTGGCATATTTGAATAGAAACTATCATCTTTGAATTGTTGCTATAATTACTCGCAACCGCCCCTTTGCACTGCCACAACCTACATAATTCATCAAACCATGTTCCACGACTGAGGACTTGGCATTATATTTAGTTGTATATTTCTAGCAGCAGTAGCAGCAGCAGCAGCAGCAGCATTCTGACAGCAGACCCATGAGTCTTGAGACCGCTCGTCGTTCTTAAGTAGGAACGAAAGCCGTGCAATCTTGGTACACAAACCGCAAAGTTCACTGCAACAACATATATTGAAGAAACATTTTAGTGCTGCTGCACCGTATATCATTACCAAATTTCTTTTAAATGGATTAAACCAAAAAAGTATGTATTTTTTGGGAGTATTTGTCTTGCTATTGATCGTCGTTGTTTTGCGCGGCAGCTCCAAAGTGGCAAACCTAGAGTCTATTGCATACTGGTCTTTGGTATCGATCTGATGTAATCATTAAAAAACAAATATTTGAGACTGAAATTGCGGTCCTCCTGTTCCGTGACCTTTATCTTCTACATGACAGGTATATTGATTGCTAACAGTAATTCTGCCACTTAAAGATGAGGATCTGACCTGAAAGAAGGTCTTGAGCTTTGATCTGAACTTATGCGTGCACACGTACGATGGAGTTGCCGCACCCACAAGGTTCTGCTCTTCTATGGATATCATCATACTAGGTGATGCTTCAAGTGGGCGCAACGAGACATTTGACGGCAGCAATTGATGATTCCAATTCGACGATGGATGATACTCGCCCTTGCTTTCATCAATGGCGCGAGAATGTATATCTAGAGAGGTACCAAGATAAAAATTATCGTAAAAAATGATTGGATCATGATTGTGATGCCATTCCTTAAGTATTTCCATACTAACCTGGTGCTGGGTCATTCGTTGATTTTGGTTCCAGAAGCTGCACTGCCGTACACACCGAGCTTAAACTGACAACAAGCAAAAGGCTGACGCACTTCGCTGGAAAGAGTTCTAGGGTAGTAGGTCTAGAAATCATTCTATTCTTCTTCCTCAAAAGCAGCAGGGGGGCTAGTTGCTCGTAAGAGATCCCCTGCTCCTCCTCTCAACCCCTCTCCGTGCTTGTTTAGTTTTGTATTTTGAAAACAAATTTGAATTCGTCAATCGGGTCGCATATTTTTTGTTGTCGCAACCACAAAATCCCCTTGTTGTGACGATCATCCTTACACCACCGGGGAATAGCAACAAACCAACAAACCACCGGCAGGCCTTTCTGTTGGTTCGTCAAACCCGACACCCCAATCTGCAAACCCAGAGCCTGGGCGAAGAGCCACATTGGAAGGCCAGCTTCCAGATTGTTTGAGTGTTATCTTGATGATTGGCATGACAATTCAGGAGTGTTGCTCAAACTTCAGCTCCGCGCTGGGACTTGCGAAACTGAAGAGCACAGGGCTGAAATTCACAATTGGCCAAAATTCACAATTTGCCCCCCTCTTCCTCGGTGTGTCCTCTTTGCAATGCTGAAGTTGTTCAAAGTGTCAACCACCTCATCCACATGATAGACATGCTATGTTGTGCATTGCTGTGTCCATCATCCATCATTGCATTCACTTGAATGCAGAGAGATGCAAACTTCTCTCGCACATGAGATCAGCTCTGGGTTCAGCTTCTTCCCTCCACCCTTCATTCTTTGACGCTCCAGACTCCTCCAAAACCAAGGTTCTGCTGGGGGCCCCCTCAGATGATCCAAACGTAGATCGTCGTGTGGACATGGCCTTCAGGAAGTTTTTGCTCAGAGTGGAGGTCTTGCGCCGTCTGAATTTTGCCGCTAGTGTCATTGCTTCCCAATGACCAAGTCATGCCTTTTTGGCAAACCAGCCAGTTGATTTGCTGGTCACAGTCCTCACTGAAGCCAGTTCGAGGCACTGCATTTTGCACACTGCAAATGTCTTGCAACACTTTGGAAATGTGGTTCTTCATCATTGTTTCATTGTTTCATTGTTTCATTGTTTCATTGTTGGTCCCTGCTCGGGATGGATGCCTTGTGTCGTCGTCACTTGGCTGTCAATTGTGATGCATTCAATGTTCAGTTCGCGCTGATTTGCATGAACACCGCTAGCTTGCTGGTCAGTCCTCACTGAAGCCAGTTCGAGGCACTGCATTTCGCACATTGCAAGTGTCATGTCACACTTTGGAGATGCAGTTTTTCATCAGCATTGTTTCATTGCTTTCATTGTTTCCACAACATGCAAGCTTTCCTTGGTGGTCGCTCACTGATTGAGGAGGCATGGACCAATTGGCACGGATGAGTCAGCGTCCATGATCTTCATACTTTTCAGCTGCATTGTGGGAATCTCGAGGAATCAATTCATTCATTCATTCATGGCAACGATTGCTGATGCATTGTGTGCATGCAAAACTTCGTGTCAACACTCGTGTGTGTCAATTTCATTGTGTGCGCGCGCTGGCACGCTCTGGCGCTGCTCATTGTCCACACACCACCGGATTGCTGATTCCCCTGTGTTCTGTGCCAGTGCATGGTCCGTCCATGTCACTTGTCTAGATTTTTTGGTCCAGCTAGGTTTTGCCATGCTGGCATGTGTTCACAAACGTGCGCGCAGCAGTGACAACTAGACAACAATGCGAAGTTCAAGTGCAACTGAAGTCAAAAGATCGCCGATGTTGGATGATTCTCGACACACACACACACCCACACCCACACCCACACACACACATGCAACAATCACACACACGTACGCACGCACGCGCACACATGCGCCCTGTTGCAGTGCCGTCTGCTTCATTTGCATCCTTTCACCAGCCAGCGTAGCAAGCTAGCAAGCATGCATGCTAGCATGTCCAGACGTGCGAGCCGCGCTCACACAAGCTGAGGCTCCCGATCTGCGTGACATGCAAAGACTGATGCATGGCAAATTCATGAAGTAGTGGTGTGTGTTTGATCAATCAATGCAATGCGCAAGATTCACAAGTCAATCTTGCTCTTGTCGTAATAGAAATGGGATTCCGGGTTGAATTGACGAATCTCGGCGCCAAAAGTTTCTTCGAAGTCTTTAGCGGCCTGTGTGTACTTTTCGAGTTCCTTTTCACATCCCAGCAAAAGGGATCCTATCAGTTCCTCGACCTCAGAGGCAAAGCGGGCCCCAAGCAAGGCCCCCGCTATTGGAGGGGACATGGACCCGGGACCGGCTGCAAAGTGTAGTGCAAGCGCTCGTAGATCAAGATTCTGTTCATCGCTCCAAGATTTCACCCTCCTAGCGAGTTTAATTAACGTAGGCACTTCTAAAAGGGATTTCACACCTTGTCGGAAGCTTTTTTCAGGATCTACCCCACTAAGAAGGCCCATGTAGAGAGGTCCACCATTAAGCACTCCAACATTCATGCGAGTTGCCGCTGGAAAGAGCTCAGTCTCTGCATACCGACGGATTAAATTCCAGTCGTTAACTGTAATAATGATGTCAGCAAGATTCGTTGTATGCTCCATGAATCTTAGCAAAACATCATGCTCTCTTACACCAATTCCTGTTGCACGAATGCTTTTGTCAGCACGAAGCTCTTGAAAAGCTACATATCCTCCCGTCTCCGGAGAGAAGAATTCATCAAGATCCTCCTGCGAAGGATCATGTAGCAAGAGCACATCTATCGTGCCTGATGGAGGATTCAGAAGCTTTAGAGATCGCTTGAATGATGAATGCACACCATCTTTCGAGAAAGGCGAGTGTCCATTGTTCTGGGGTCCATTGTCCCCACACTTGGTGATAATGGTGGTGCTTGTTGTAGCAGTGAATGATGACTTTCCAGCTAGAGAGTTTACAGCGAGGCCAATGCGCTCCTCGCTTCGGCCGTTACCATAGTTAGGACTTGTATCAATGAGGTTAATGCCAAGTTCCAAGGCTCGGATGACACAGTCAACAGCTTCACCCTGATAGATGAAATATATTTAACTCCCTCGTTGGTAAATCTACATTTTTACACACACACGTTATACACACACACACACACATATATATATATATATATATATATATATATATATATATATAACATATGTTTGTGTGTGTGTGTGTGTGTGTGTGTGTGTGTGTGTGTGTGTGTGTGTGTGTGTGTGCGTATGTTTCAGGTTTCTGTAAGTGTTAGTGTTGTCTTGAAGTCGCTGATGTTTCTATTTCTATCACTTTGACCATGCTGATATGTGGTCTTGCTAATCAACTGGCTATACTTGTAAGCTGTGATACAATCACTAACCTCAGAAACTTTTCCATAGACCTCGCCTATACCAACCCCTCCAAGACCGATGATACTCGTTTCAATCCCTGTGTTCCCTAGCACTCGTGAAGGCAAGGTTGATAAGCGACGGCGGAAAGCTGCTGTGAAGTAAGAATAAGAAAATTTTATCAACACGTTCCGGGAGAGAAAAATCATATTTTTTGGGATAGAAATTTGCCCGTGTACAACCATCAGTTGAGGTCATCACTCGATGTAGCCTCCGAACTGCCTTCATCATCCAATTGTGAGAAAGCAGAATCTGAAATATTTCTGAAATTTACATTCCGTGGTTAAAGGAGCCCGATAGTGGTTTGAATCAGGCTCTACACAAGGCGACAGACATGCAGGAGGGAGAACTACTTTGGATTCACTTCTTAGCATCATCATAATTTTCTCATCAGGGCACCATCACCCTTCTCTCACGACGATTTCGGCTTTGCACAGGCTTCAAAATGATGTCCGGATTACTTACAAAAAGCTGGTATTTGCCATGTCGCAACATCAGAAAGTACCGCGTTAAAGATATGAGGGTTCAAAAATCGACTCTCTTGTCGCAATATATGAAATATAGGTCATTTTCCCATCGAAAAGGTACTTTTAGCATGATTTTTTCGATAGATCTGCCGTACAAGCTTGCACACGCACACGCAACGCAACAACATCGATCAGCCCTCTGCTGCTACCCACCGTGGAGGATGTTGCTGTGCAATCGCCGTCACGGGAGAAGGAATCTTCCACTGCTCTTCATTGTACTTGCATTCCTTCTTTGCGCACCATCTACTCTTGCTGCGAAGAAGAAGAAGTCCGTTGGGAACAAAAACAAGAATTCGAATGATGTGCCCGCTCAGGGCATGTCTGCAGAGAAGCTCAAGCGACGCGAAGCGGTAATGTCCGTCTTTTCCTCCAGAGAACTCAGCCATCACATAAGAATTTGCATCAAAACCATTCGTGCCAAGTAGTAATCCCCAGAATGAAATCACAGAGTTGGATATGCTCTGATATTTCTACATCGTTCCCCATTCCTTATTACTGTCATCTCTTCGCCCCCCTTCCTGTCCTTCCTCTCTTCTCTTTCTGTTTGGCTTTTATTTTCCTTATTATGCCATTTAAGCGCGATGCTCGAAAAATGGCAGCAAAGAAGCGACGAAAGGAGTTGCGAAGAAAGGAACGACAACTTCGACTTGCCGAACGTGTGCGCGAGAAGAAAAAGTAGTCGAACAATGAGGACATTAATTTTGCACAAAACTCAATGACAATAGAGTGTCTAGTAGCACATTGCTGATCAGACACAACCTCTTTCTCAGGGAAAAAAAGAAGGCAAAAGCTGGAAAGATAAAACCTCTTAATGCAAAGGTGGTGTGTAGTTGCAAAAAATATCAACTTCTTGGTTTTTGCTCATCATAATATCTGACAAATTACATGCATCAGGGTTTGAAGGCTGCAAAATCCAAACTAAGCAACATGCACAAAAGGAGCGAAGCTGATGCAAATGGAATTGTTCATCTAGATAGGTATTACTCACTACTAGTAGAAGCAGATACATGCTTGGGGAAAAGAGAAGAAGAAGAAGAAGAAGAAGAAGAAGAAGAAGAAGAAGATCTACCACTTTTATCATCGCCATTGTCTCACCTTCGTAGTGATTTGGCATTTCGTTGATAATCGAACAATTCAATCATATGTAGATTTTAATCTGATGCATCATACTACTTTCTGGGTTCTTTCTCCTTGACAGCATTCATCATCAACTATTTAATTATTATTTTCTACATATGTTGCATTAATTCTTTCAGCCGTGAATACAAGAGGTACATCAATGATGGCCCACGAGGTTACTACACAATGGTCGTCTACACTGCTCTTGATGAGGAATTCCAGTGCTCTATTTGGTAATTATGATCAAAACCATCATCATCATCATCATCATCATCATCGTCATATTAATGTTATTAGTCAATCGATGAACAAAGAAATGATAAAGCTTAGCCAAGCAATGAATTTAAGCAAGCTTGACCCTCCTGTCTTCATCGCATCAGTCGATTACAAAGACAATGCACATGTCTTTCAGACGGTAATAATAAGTCAATACGTACGTAGTAGACTGTGGCTGTGGTTATCATCATTCTGTGAAACAGACAATAGGAATAATCGAAAAACATTCACGCATGGGCCCATGATCAAAACTAATACTGTCATCAGCCACTGCTGTTATCGAAGAAGTAGGAGCATGCAGTATAGAACAAACTATTGCACCGACTTGGATCAGCAGCAGCAGCAGCAGCAGCAGCAAATACTGCTTGCCACACTCATCAGTCTCCTCCTTACCCTCATTTTGACAACGACAATTAGAAAAGAAACTAAGTACAAGTGCCATCACCACCACCACTGTTACTTACTTTCTTACTTACTTACTACCACTACTACTGCTGCTGCTGCTGCTACACAGTTGCAATTTCGCCATGTTCCAATCGTGGTCCTTGTTCCGCCAACGAATACCACCAGGAAACCGAAGCTAATGGATTTTTACCGCAAAATCCCACAGCAGTATCGCCTCATGTAAGAAGGGAGAGGAGAAGAGAAAAAGAGAGGGGGGGGGGAGGGGAAGAGAAGAGACTGACAAGCGCGACGAAATCGACACGACGATGACTACGAAAAAGAAGAAGAAGAGGAAGCCCTTTGAGAGTTCATCGTTAACACGATTTACTGCTACAAATTCTGATTTCTCTCTCTCTTTCTCTCTAGATATCGGCGTATTATATCTGCCTCTTCTCTGTGTCAATGGCGGTGGATTTAGTATCAAATATTGAATATACACACGACTCCCTTTCTCTTTCTCTAGGTCGACTGGAAGGCTTGCAGCACAAGATTTTGCTAATTTTATCGCGAAGAATGCCCCTGCTGTGGGGGAGCTGAACATTCCACAGCCTACACCTAAAGTGTATAAGTACGTCGGTCTTAGCATCGTCATCATTGCTGTTCTCTACCTTCTCGTTTCCTCTCTTATCTTCAAGAACATCTGCAAGTATCAAGAATACAAGCTTCCCTATTTTACGCTGGTGCTCGTATTCTACGCATGGTGCGCGGGTGCTGGCATGTACAACATCATCAGATCGACGCAATGGTGATAATAAGTAGTTGTAGTAGCTTACGTTATAACTAGTGTGTGCTACTGCTATACTGCTCCTACTGCTGTTAAATACGCATGTGTATCTGTTAAAAAACAATATTGATGACAGTAGCAACTTATTCTTCCTCAGCACACACACACACACACACACACACACACACACACAAAACAATTACACACAGGCATGGTGGCAGCAGCAAAGATCCTGAGTATTTTTATCCCGGAAATGGGTCACAATACATCTACGGTTCAATGATTGTAGGAGCACTCAACCTTTCTGTAGGCTTGATGCTTGTGCTACTCAATTCCTGGGCTTTAGATGTGAGTGATTGAGTGATTAGGCGAGTCAGTCAGTAGTTACAATTGTGGGATATGTGTGTCATCATATCACGACGACGTCGACTTTATCCAGATAGTGATGATGATCATGATCATGGTTATGAGGATAATGATTTAGCACATACGATGCGTGCCTACCTACCTCTGTTCTCTGATGTATGGCATGTCGTTCTGCTGCTCACTCATTCTCTCAGGACAAGAATCAGCCCAAATATGGAATTCTGCGAAAGATTTTCAAATTCTGTTTCTCGCTTATATTTAATCCGTGGGTGATAATGGCTGTGGCCGTGTACATATGGTACTATAACTAGTAGTAGTAGTAGTAGTAGTAGTAGTAGTAGTAGTACGCCTTGATTCGCACGCGTATACACACGCATGCAGCACAATAAACAAAACTACTACTAGAAGTACACAAAACACATTATTTTCAGCCTTGCAACCAACGAAAAACAAAGATATCGCACCGAAGCTTACTAAATATTAACTCTATTGTATTTATCTGATATGCTGATCCTGTAGGTGGCAATTGCTCGGTATATACTCGCGAAAGAATCCAAGCTACAACTATGGCGCAATTCCGGAACATGAGCTCTTCGATAGCGCTGAGTTCTATAAAAAGAGGTAGGTGGTATAGTTGTTTCTGCTGCAACAATTAATATCCCCAAGAGTGCTGACGTGGCGCTGATTGTGATGTCTATGATCACAACTCTATGCTTCAACAGTATTTATCATCACGGTGCACATTATCGATATGCTGTTCCTAAAAAATATCGAAAAAAATTGAGGATAACAAGAATATTTAAATTCATAGCAGAATATTATGGAAAGTACATTTATTCAAATATTTCTTCCCTCCGTACACTTCTTACGTGCGTCATAATATTCTTAAATGTATATATATATATATATATATATATATATATATATATATATATTGTTACGTTGTTCTATGTACCATTATCGTATGGCCCGCCGTCGTTTCGATAAAGCTTGAAGCGGTTGAGACGGAATATGGTTGGAAAAACTATTTTCCGCTACTACAGAAAGGGAAGCCGGTGGGTATTTCGTAATTTATTGTCATCTTTGCTGGAAGTAGCCGTCATCCTCTCTCTCTCTCTCTCTCTCTCTCTCTCTCTCTATTTATCTATCTATCTATCTGTCTCTCTCTTTCTCTCTTATTGCTTAGAATATTTTGGAGAACATACCGGAAGCATTTTGAGGAAGCATTACAGGCGGCGTATATTTCGAGCTCATCTTATATACTCTCCAAATGGAAAAATCTGAAACCTTGGGCATTGAATCAGTTGTCACAGTTGCAGCAAACAGTTGATGAGTACGTATTAGGGATAAAGGATGAACTATAACATGGGATTCAGCACGCAGACTTTCAGAATGCGCATGTTAATTAATCAATACATAAATTTAAGAAGGACCAACCTGCACTCTGATTTTTGCTGCATGTAAGTAAGCACGTGTCATTCAGACTAATAAATTTGTTTTCCACACTATCTGCACGGAATTGCCATTGATGGGAATCCCCTTGCTCTGATGCCCTCTAGCTCTGTCGCATGCAGGCATTCAGGACATCAACACTGCTGCCTCAGCATGCCTAGCCATGAAGTGTACGATTCATCGCCTCCCTTGGATTCGACTTGACAGAGCTAGATAATGGACACAGTGATGTCTATCACCTAGAGATGGGGAGCGTGTGGCATGCACACCTCACACCAATGATGGTGTTGTCCAACATTGCTTCTAGAGCTGGCAAGATTGCGCCACTCATCGACATGAATCGAAGCCTGTGGAGCCCACAGGGCTGCATTCGTGTGTGCGCGTGTGAACGCAATATGCATTGATCTTCACACGTGTGTGCAATCATGCACATGCAGATGTTCTCTTCATGCATGTGTGTGTGCACGCAAATCGAACAAAGATGCACACTGCACGATGTGCATGTGCACTGGACTGCGCTAGCACGTGCTAGCGTGCTCGAACAGAGCCCATGCTAGCAATGGCTGATGCTAGAATGGGCATTGAAGGGTTGGGTGCGGTGCGGTGTGCGCTCAGTGAGACAAAGGTGGCAAACGAGCAAGTAGCGATGTTCAGGTTGAACTGTGATGAGGTCATGCATGTGCTTGACCGCCCTTTCATGGAGGTCAAGCTTGTCAGAGAGTGAACATGGCTGCATTGCGTTTCTAGGTCGCGACAAGACTTTGTCTTGTCGCAGGATGTGCGTGTGCATTGCTTGTTGCAGCAGGCCGAAGCGCCATGGCAGTGCTTGTGCGTCGCACCTGTGCCACTTCACCTGCTGCAGCACGCACAGTCAATTTGCCAATTTCTTCGGTTCGTGCTCGCTTGCGTGTCAACTGCATGCTTGTCACGTTTGCGCGAGCATGGGAGCATCGACAATGGGGCCATGCGTTGGCCACTGCGATCAACATCAACACAATGACTCGTTGCAGTTCGACCCCCCAGACCGTGCTAGCGCGCGTGCACTCCAGCAGTCCAGCACCACCGCTGTCTGGCAATGCGCTGGCATGCCAGCTAGCTAGCCAGCCAGCACGTGTCATGGCGCACGTGTGTTGATGTGTGTCACACATGCAACGTCACCAGACAACTCTAGCACTGTCCAGTGTCTATAGCTAGCCAGCCATGTCAAGCCAACATGTCCACTGTGGCTAGACCACTCCATGGAATTCTTTTGGCATCGATCGTGTGTGCAATGGCACCGGAGCAAGCTAGCAAGTGAGAATGGCTAGATGGGCACGACGACGCATTGCTAGATTGCGCCAACAAGTCTGAAATGAGTTCGTTTCGTAGCGCGCATTCTGGCATTGCTCGATTGCATGCCATGCACATCGCTAGATCGTTGCATCACATGCCAGCATGTGCAACGCGCACACAGCTAGACAACTAGACAGCTAGACAGCTGGACAACGACAACAGCAGAGCTAGAGAGCTAAGGTTCAGTTGAATGCTAGAATGGTGCTACAAACAGTTTTCCCATTCTAGCATTTGAAAGCACAGCACACTCTTCGCGATCGCATCATCATTGTTGTTGTGACTGCATCGCGTCTCCGCGCATCTCTAGATCTGATGGAATGTGGCAAAAGGCATACACGCAGTGAGCGTGCCAGCGCTAGCCTGCTGCACATGGCACATCGCACATGTAACAATGTGTAGGTCTAGCATGAGTGTGTGCTGACCTCATAACCTGGTGTGTGCGATGATGTGTTACCATTCTCAAAAAACAAAAGAAAGAAAGGAAAAAAAGACACAAAATGGCTAGACACCGCATGTTGCCAAGATGCTTGCTAAAGTTCTGTTTTGATGTGATGGTATTCATTGTCTTCTGTCATTCTGCTGTCCACAGAGGATGCATCATTTGTTGAAACTTTAGCTTGATTTCCCCCCCAGTTTGGCCTATGCTCCTCGTCTACTTTTGTTGCGGGTTTTCCGGTATTCCTAGATCTATGATGCGGTGAAGCAACTTTTTCCGGCGATTTATTGAATATTGAATCCTTCACTTTCAAGTCCTCTAATGTTTTTTTGAAACCAATTAAGGAAGCTGAGAGTTCCGCTTTCTTCGCTTTATCTTTAGCTTTTCTACTGGTGTAAAACTTGCCATTGTACCATTCTCCTCCTGTTTGTTCCTCCCCCTGTTTCACAGTGTTTTTTGTGGAAGTGGGAATCTTTGCAGTTTTGAGATGTCGACTCTCTGTAGACGATTTTATACCTACTTATGCATTGAAAAACTAGAGATCAGTCAAATTACGTATGGCCAGCATTCTAAGTAACAGTTCATCTAATGTGATTACTTTACTTGGAGAAGATGACGTCATTCTCGACTTCAACAAACAAATCGTCATCAATAGCACAGTGATGCCAGCAGCCATCAATCCTGCGGACGAAGATGTATTCATTGCGTAAAGTCCGTCATGTGCTATCCAAATCATTCACAAGTCAACATGACCAGCATAAAAATTGCACGCACAGCATATGTTTTGAGTTTTGAGCATCATAATAAATTTATTGATTCACTAACGATAGTTTATCATTCACTCTCTCTAGCTCATGTACCTTGTGTGTTCTACCAGGAATGTTGTGATGGTGATAGCGATGATGATGCTTTGATTGCTGATGGTGCTGCATGAATCGAATAATTAAATTACGCAAATTTCTTAAATTAATTAGTTAATTCTTCGCACCATTCATCAGAGCCATCAATAATGAATGCCACTACACTCACTTCATTACTATGCAATCTGAATTTTAAGATGTATCTTTGTTTGTTTTCAATTGTGTGAGAACCTAAAACATCAGTGATGCAGGATGTCGGAGAGCTCATTTGGACTCCCTTCCCCATAACATGGAAGACATACTGCGGTACCGGTACCACAGATAAGGATGACTAATTATTGGGGTTCGCTGAGAAGAGGCTAGAGCAAAGAAGTCACAGCAGCACACAATTCGCGGTGCGCAACAAACCCCAAAATGAAGGACGTGATGGACGAAATAGATCTCAAAGAGCAACAGGAGCGGGAGGAGAAGAACCAGCAAATTTATGCTGACTTAGTGCAAAAGTCCATTGACGACCAAGCAGAAGTAGTGATTGTTACTCTTAATGTTTGCACAGTCAAAGACGGCAATGATGATTTTCTGCATTCTACCAGTATTTTACAAAGAGTTTCTTTTTCGAATTGGGAGAAGAGTGGAAAGAAGTTAATAAGCTAAAGGCTGCATTCAAGAAAGCATGCAAGGTGGAGCATGAAACATTCATTTTCATCTTATCTAAGCATCCTTACCCAAACAAATACAGGAAAATGGAAGCCAAAATGACCTTTCACACATAGCTGCAGCTCAATTTCTGCAGGTGATACTAATTTGCATTACTTTGAGCTTGATATAAAATTGAGCCAAAATTAGGCAAACGGCGCAGCTCGTACTGGATTAGAACGCAAGCGTGAACTCCGAGACATCGACATGAATACTGATGGCAAAGTCAGTTTTATCGAGTACCTAATGCTCCACTACAAGGTAATGATTCTCACTTCCTACTACAAACGACTGAAGAAGGACCCAGAGGAAGACCTCTCAAAGTATTGCTTATTTACTACATGTACTATGCGAACTATGTAAATGATCTTTGTTGTTATCAGTGGTGGCATTGGTCTAACGGGAGTCGGGGTCAAACTATTAGATGAACTATGTGAGATACCTTTAAATCTTGATCCAATAGTTATCGAGAATTTAGAAAAGGTGAAAAAGATGAAAAAAGATCGGGCTAAAAAAATTTTGAAGCTTGAGAAGAAAATTGAGAAAGGCGGCGTAATGGGAAAGGCGGCTAAAAATGAACTCGAACAATTTCTGAGGAAAGGAGACATGGAAATTAAAAAACTTGAAGCACAAGTGACAGCGGCACGGAAGAAGAATCTAAAACGTTGAGCCAGTTTCAAATAGAGCTAAAACCTGAACGTTGAGAGCTGTTGATTTTTACTAGGTGCTAAGACTGCGTCGAAAGCTTTGAAGGCGGAGAAAGCAAAAGACCTTGCAGCTGAAAAAGAAGTTTCAAAAGCTAGAAAAGCCAGCTTTGCAGCACGAGCTGCAATGTTCAATAAATAAATACATTGCTCACTTTACACAACATACTTCTACGTAATTGCAGATACAGTTCACCCACTAGGTGCAGTCGATTCATTGCTAATATATGACATACTCGCTAATAATATATGATATGCTGATTGAACTGGTGACAGCAATATTTTACAGGATGGATGATGATCAGAGTGTTGTTATAATTTCAACACACGATGCATACCTTCTACAAGCGAATCTGCCATGTATGTTAGTTGTTGAGACACAGATGGCATGGACTATGTACCAGCGTTGACACTACACCAGAGCGCAGTGCTGCCATTCTTGCATGTCTGCTCTAGTGCCAGTCTATGCGCTGCCATCGCATCACAAAACTAACGTTTGCATGTCCATCCATTGCAGATCTAGAGATGTCTGCGACGCGTGCTAGCTCGCTAGCAGTCAAGCAGTGCTAGACTAAGTAGAGTGTGCGATGTTTGATGCTAGGATGTGTAGCGAGGGCTAGCTAGCTAGGGGATCCAAAGCATCCAAAATTCATTTGAGCATGTAATCCATCTGCTAGTCCATCTAGCTAGCTAGCACACTAGATCTAGAGATGCTGGCATGTTCGCTAGCTCTGCAGCTCGTCTAGTCGTGTGTGACACACAGATGTGCCTTCGATCACCACTAGCTAGCTAGACCTAGATTAGCAGAGCTAGAGAGACCATCTAGCTGCTCTAGCTAGCTAGTGCTCTCTGACTCCATGCTAGTACTCTAGTATCAACTAGCGCTAGACTCTAGAGACTAGAACATGTTCACA
This sequence comes from Bigelowiella natans CCMP2755, assembly GCA_000320545.1. NCBI lineage: Eukaryota > Cercozoa > Chlorarachniophyceae > Bigelowiella > Bigelowiella natans. The sequence goes on from ADNK01001890.1 coordinate 51,095, forward strand.
ATTTCTTGCACATCTAGCTAGCTAGACCAGACTAGCAGAGACATGTTGACACTCGACCTCTAGCTAGCTCTCTCTGACTGTAATGCTACCGCTCCAGCTAAAAAAGTCTAATGAGCCTTGCACTGTGGACATATGGCGCATCCATCCAAATGTGCAACACTAGAACAAGCTGCGCGCGTTGCATCATCTGAGTTGTTGCCGCATGCACGTGAGTTACTTCGCAAGATAGGCGTGTCCAGCAAGCAAGCACTCTGCAATGCTGTGCACATGCTATGCACAAATCGCATAGAGATTGATTAATTCGATCGATGCGACCAAATAAAACGATTTTGGAAAATAAACTTGCAAAGAATATTGATACATACATGTATACGCAAAAGTTAACAAGTTCAATAATTCAACAAAAGTCAGTCTTGTCGACTTTGGTATTACGTCCATACTCCCTCAACCCAGCTATTTTAAGCAAAAACTAACAAATCATACAGAATAAATATGTTTCCACTGCACACCATAGATCCGAAAAGTTAACCGCGGCAAGTTGAAGAAGGGGTGTTTATTGACTTAGAAAAGTCCTGCAGGCTCTTCAATTGCTACGTCAGGGAACTCGTGAGCCCAATCCTTATGATGCTTCTTGTCGTAGATGAACCATTCATCTTCCTGGAATTCGTCAGGGGTCTACAATAAAATCGCCAAACAAAAGGGGTCATGGACGAATCATGAATGAAAAGTTCGGTGGTTCTTGAATGATCGTGTTAATCTTATCATACCGTATCCATCATCACGTATTCCATGAATGCGCCAGTCTGAGAAAGGATGGATAGAAATATCCAAAGAAATAAAAAACATTTCAAAACAGAAGTTAGGCGCTGCATGGTAACGGAGGGGAGGAGTTGATTGTGTTACAACATTACCACTTCAGGAGGTAAAAGCTGGCCAGACTCCTGGATTTTTTGCCAGTATTCAACAAGATGCTTAGGGAACACGCCTTCTTCTTGTCCGTAAGCGGTGTTCTTTTGCATCTCGGTGTTGACTTCTCCGGGAATCAGAGAAGCGCAGAAAACCTAATGAAAAGACTAATTCAGACTGAAGAAAAGGTATGTAATGCTGGTGCACATGTTTATCAAATTCAAAAGGAATATGCACTGCGCTGTTCAATTCATTTCAAAAGAATACCGGCGTTTCAGCCTCTTTAAGCTCTTCCTTGAACATCAAGTGCATTCCATAGAAAGTCAACTTGGAAACGCAGTATGGTCCATACCTAATGGAATATGATTTCAATCATTCACACGTGCGTGGCTATGCTATATTTACTGTTTCTATACAATAAATTTTCATCATATTTATCATCGCTAAATTAGTTCCTACGCTGGGAGTCCGGAACAAGTGCGAGCAACACTGGAGAGCATCATGATACGGTTCTATGTAGAATTATGATGAAATGATTCCGCGAGGAAAGTCAAGCAGACTGAAGTCACTAGATTATGGATAGAAATTGGCACATTAAATAAATCATTACCTTTTCAGGCTCTTCTTTGCCGAATAGAGGGTAGAGAGCTTGAGTGAGGAAAAGAGGGCCATTGACGTTGATATCTGATACCTATTAAGGCCGCGAAGTATAAATTACACAGATACGGATGAATAAATGCGATAAGTGTTGACCTTGAGCCAATCATCTTCATCAAGTTCCATCATTTTCTTGCAAGGGGTGTTGACAGCTGCGTTGTGAACAAGGCCACGGAGAGTCATCCCACGATCCTTAGTCAATTGCGCAACGGCCTCCTTGACCTTGCTGCGTCCTTCCCTTGTGGTAACATCTGCAGCCACTCCGATAATCTCACCCTTATTACATATTCAGATAGAGTAATTTATCAACTCATGGAGTTTGGAGATATGTTAATGCTCGAAGATTTCTGTGTTTTCTGTGTGTTGTGTGTGTGTGTGTGTGTGTGTTCGTGTGTTGTGTGTTGACATGTGTTAGTCTGGAGTCAGGAGACATTGCATATACACCTTGTTCAGATATTTGCTGTGTTTTTATCTTCATGCAATTATGTGCACACGTACACCACGCAGTCTTAACCCTATCAGTTACTACAACATACGTGCATTACCTTGAAGCCTTTTTCCTGAGCCATTTTCACGGTGTCTTCAAGGGCATTCGCACGGCGACCAACGATAAGGGTCTAATAATTTTAACAATTTTAATATAACACATTCTTATAGTTATATTCGATAAAGACAAATTAATTCAAACCGTCACGCCTCTCTTTGCCATCCGGAGGGTTGCAGCTTGACCGATTCCTGATCCGCCGCCAGTAATTACGTAGATTTCACTAGAGTCAACAGCCCTGCGTTCTCTTCCAGTTGAAGCAACGACACCGTTACCACTGCAAAATACATAAATATCATCACATGACAGCAATGACTTGTTTAGTCAGGTCAGGGTGAATCTTACCTGGCTCCCATCGTTACATCGCGTCCAGGGCAGGGGCGTGTGAGGCCAAAATTAGTGGTTCCAGCCAAGCGATTTAAGCGTGATCTGAGGGATACCGACGCTGGCTTTGAAGCAGAGCGGTAAGAAGCAGTGCGGGCCTCCGCGAGAGGGGTCACGAGGGAGAGGGCAACCAGGATAGACAGAGCGGCCATTTTAAGAGTGCGAATTGTGTTGTTACAAATGCTATTAGATTTGAATGGAAGACAATGATAAAATGCTCAAAGTATTCAAAAATAGGCCCCATAATTGCACCTTTTCCTCCTCCTGTTCTCGTGTTTACTTGGGTGCATACATTTCTCCGCACTCGGATATCAACGTTTTTCAGACCTGAGGGCACCAAAAATGTGTCCGGGCATTTAAGCTCGAAGTTGAGTGATATCTGCAACTTTTTAGACGTCGCATAGTTGAAACATATGGCATATATAGTTGTACTAATGTGAGTGTTCTTCCTACATATGTCTGAAAAAAGGTTCCTTTAAGCCGAAAAAATAGCCTTCGAGACTGCATCATTGCTTTCTGAATATTTTTCTCGATAAATCGGTCCCAATAAGAGCTATTTCATTCATAACCAACTTGCATTTTGCCCATGAGAGTCAAGAGTTTATCGACCAAATGTAGTAAAGTTAAGTCTGAAGTGGAAAATAGGTTTATGCTGTTCTCCAAACCCTACTTGTGGTTGAATCGCTCTGACGATAAATTACCGGTAATGAGTTAATTGATTCATTGATTTCATTGGGGAGTTTAATTCTACGTCATCCGTTCTTGTTCATCGTTTCGGTGAATTCCCCATATTTTGTCAAGAACCGATATTGATGCCAAATTTAAATAGAGACATGTAAATATGACATTTTAACGGGAAAACGGCGCGAGACATTCCCCTGAATGCCTCAATGGCAGATTGATCAGTGCATTGAGAGGAGGAGTTCTCCATGTCACCGCGCGCAGCACTGATCATTGTGCACATCCTGTGTACAGTTCTTATCGGTACAGAGGGAATAGAGTTTTACCCTCGAGATGTTCCCCTCGACGTTCGAAATCTTAACCCCGTGACTTATAAGGAACTAGTCTTAGCCGGCATAGACACGAAGGTGGGGAAACATCATTTTGCAGGCATGCTCTGGATTTATTATCATCTGAGCTGTCGGTGGCATCTACAACCAAACCCCTATTTGAAGCCATAAAATCTAATCGTTCTCTTGACTTTAGGGTGGAAAATGCTTTCATGTAGTGAAATTCTACTCAAGCGCTGGAGATGTAAACCTAGATCCCCACTTTGCTCGCTCTGTGAGGTTGCGCAGTTATATTATCGAGGCAGCTGCAGAATTTCGGTGATGTAATTTTCTCTGCCAATTTTCTCTGAATTCTAAAATCATCTGTCCGGATGATGATTATTATTTTATTATTTTAATCATTCTAATTAGCTGGCTGTGGCCCCTCCCCCCTCCCTTTGTTCCTCCTTTTCGCACCACTTTTCGTACCAGAAACACCGCGGCTGTGGTGAGTGCAATCGACTGGGAAACAAAGGCAAATCGAGCCCTTTTTCGAGAGCAAGGAATTAAGCGCCGACACTCACTGCCAGTTGTAAAAATCTTTGCCCCTGACGGTAGCAGCGAAGTCTTTACAGGTTTGGAGGAGGAGGAGGAGGAGGAGGAGTAAGAAGAAGAAGGAGAAGAAGAAAAAGAAGAAAAAGGGTTGGTGATGTGATGATGATGACTATACTTTCTACTGCCCCTGCAGTTGCAATCGTGTGAAGAAATGATTGATGGCCTTAATAGCCCAGCATGTGTGATGTCTGTTCAAAAGGCAAGTATGACGAGCTGGTAGAATATGTCAAAATCCAAGTGCAGTCCTACGTGAAAAGAAATCGAAGGAGTTTGATGCCCAAATTGAGGCATGTTGTCGCAAATACTAAAGTTAGAGCAGCTAGTACTACTAGTACTACTAGCACTTTCGAGAGTTTCATGGAGAAACAGGGTCCTGGAGTCATTTTTGCATATGAGCCAAAAAGAGGAGGTAGCTCAATCCGTTGATCGGTTGGTGAATTTGTTGGTGATGATGACTACTCTCTCTCTCTCTCTCTCTCTCTCTCTCTCTCTTTGTGTTTGTGTGCATGTGTTTGTGTGCATAGTCCTGTATTTATTGCACATAATATATTAATTCAAAGGAGAAGCCAGGGTTAGAGCTGAGCAAACTGCAGCTGCTCTCGCATTGAATTTCCATGGAAAGCTACGATTTGCAAAAACAAGCGATAAGAAAGTCGTTAAGCTATTGGACAGTGGCAGTGGCAGCAACACAATCAAAATGCCGGTTTTTTTCTTCATCTATGAAAAGTACAAAAAAGAAGAAGTAGAAGAAGGCCCAAAGAGAGGAGTACCACTAAAAGCTGTTGCAGCATATCCATCAGCAAGTCCTTCGTACGAGTCGTTGCAGGCATGGTTGGTACGATTTGAGGCCGCCGCTGCTGCTGCTGCTGCTGCTGATGGTGGCAGTGGAGGCGGTGGGGGGAGACGAGGAGGAGGGGGTAGTAAGATGATAGAGAATAGTGCTGGTACAAGCACCAAAATGATGATGATGATGATGGAAGGAATCTCCCCCTTGTCTTATATACCTCAACTCGAAGGTAATAATAACAGTATATAAAGCAGCAGTAGCATTAGTAGTAGTAGTCTTAGAGAAATAGACACTTGTATGCTTATCGGTTATAATATACCTTCTTACTATGCTTCCCCACTTACTGAAGGTGTCTGATCATGATCATGATGATGATGAAGGTTTTTCTTTGCAACATATAATGATATACCTGTTTCGTTTGCTGTGATGTGCATGTGCTGATCATCATCGCCCCTGACGTCATTCTTTTGGATGATGATATTGTCTTCCTCGAAGCATGTTATCTTTCATCACAGCTACTTGTTGCCGTCTTTGTAATATGTAGTAAATTGAAAGCTCCTATGATGATAAATTTACCTGCGGCATGTGATGATGACAATTAACTGAACTGTTCAGGAAATGGGTGTCTAGAGAACCTCTGTGTGCGACGAGGGGGTATATGCGTAATGGCATTCATTCATCGTGATGAGAAGACTACTACTGCCTCTGAGTTTCACTATCAGATTGAAATCCTAAGGCAGGTCAAACGGTCCCTTATTACTCGGGTCGGTGTTGTAACTACTAACGCTATTCACATTGTTTGGGCAAATGCTGGCCTTTATGGGGAGTGGGTAAAAACGATGTTTGGTCTTGAGGAGGTTGGATTTACCCGGATAATAGCTTGGTGGCCAACGAAGAAGCTATGGGCCCCATATATTAAGGCAGTTGACAATGTAAATGAATTGACACTTTGGTTGGAGACCGCCTCATTGAGGGGTGCAAAGGGAATACTTCCTAGTCCTGAGCCTATTCTCTATACCAACGACTATAAGACTTACGATGATCATTATGTGGATGATGATGAAAGCATAGATGCTGCTGTTGAACGAGTAGGAGGAGGAGTAGCAGCTAATTTCTCCACCGATGACCCGGCCAAGTAATTCATCAAATTTTCCATAATATAAACACTTGTACTATCATCGTTGTTGATTTACGAGAGATAGACCCCAAACGGCTTCTTTGTAACGTTTTATGATGCGTGCTGATCTTCTTCAAATGCGCCATCCACCACAAACGACAACAGCTTCTCTCACAGGAATAATTAGCAAGAAACTAAAATGAATACATACGTTTATTGTATAGATATCCTGGAGACAAAGTCTGCCTTTGGATGAGCTTCGGTGTTGCTCCTGACCAACTCCGAACAGATGACTTCAATCGTCGCGTTGAAGTTCAACTTAGAGAACGATGTAAGTAGTATCACATCTAGTGCTTATATATATCATGATATTAGTAACCACATATTATAAATTGGAGTAGTAGTAGTAGTAGTAGTAGTAGTAGTAGTAGTAATAGCACATGCTTTTATTTCTAATCACATCTCTTATCTTCCTTTTACAAGCATCTACAACCTATTAATTGCTTCTCAATATTGTCAAGTAATAGTAGTGGTAGTAGTAGAAGTAGTAAGAAGGCCTTAATGATGTGTTCTTAGCGAGTAGCTCTTGGATGGACGAAGAGGGAAAAAAACAGCAAGAGAAAGGACAAGATACTATTGGTAACAACGACACACAACAGCAACAACAACGAGAAGAAGAAGACGATGATGATGATGATGATAGTGATGATGATGACCTTGCTGCTGCTGCTGCTGCATCCCTCCAGGATCAAGAAAACATCTTTATCGCTTTGCAAGACCGAGAAACAAGTGGGGGGTAAGTTACAACCTGACGGCTGCTACATTCTTTGATAATGTGGTCGAGAGTCCATCTCATTGGTTAGTGTGGTTCAATGGCGGCTTCGGATACAACAATCACAACAACAACGATCATGAAGATGATGATGAGGACGAGGATAACGGTGCTGGGTATAATAAACAAAGACTCGAAGCTTGGAACAAGGCAGCCAAGTTGATGAGGGGGAAAGTACAATTCGGTATGATTTCGGCCTATGAGCGTGCTGATGAGATTTTAGCTTCTATTGGATTAAAGCACACGAGCAGTAGCAGAAGCAGCAGCAGCAGCAGCAGCAGCATTTTACTTTTTCCTGCAAGGACGTTATGGGGGAATAAAAAGAGCAAGGTACAAGCTTCCGTGTGGTTGCGTGAGCAGTCTCATCCTCACCAAAAGCAGCAGCAGCAGCAGCAGCAGCATCACAGCGAGAATGAGGATGATGGATTTACTACTCTGGATCCGACTGATGCTATTGATATCGTGCGTTTTGCGAATTCCTTGTTTGAGCAACACCCAAATGATAAATATAAGAAGCACAACAGGCATGGCAATAGCCATGATGCTGTGGTATTCCGGGTCGATAACTCCGAACCTTCTCAGTCAATACAAGCGTGGATATCAGATGGTTCTGTGAAGCCGCGACTACTTCTATTTCCTAATAAAGACATAGCAAACAACATAAAAGTCCCCACACTACTCCAAGCCTTGGCCATTGAATTCGGTCATATCATGCATTGTGCTCTAGCAAAGAGATCCGATGAGAAGCTTGCACACCAGGCTCAGGTTACAAGATTTCCTGCGGTCAGAATATTGTCCACCACTGCAGGGAAGGGTGGCCGCTTTGGTGAAATGAAAATATCTGATTACGAAGGAGACATTAATTTTAACTCCTTGGCCAGATTCTTGGATAGTAACACACGAATAGTGGCAAAGCATCACAGAAACAAAGATGAATTGTAGTAGTTCTATTCCAGCTGATTTTTAAATCTCAATATTTGCCCATACATCTTTTTTAGATTACGCGAGCGGTCGCTCTAGCTAGTTAGCCAATAAGTGCATGCAATGATAATGTGAGCTTATTAATTCACAGTGCACCATGCTACATGATTGTGTTCAACATAGTATGGCGACTAGCTACCTAGCTAGACGGTGGTGTACAATATATGCTAGTATGTATTTGGCAATTGACAATCGGGCCAGCAATTATTGTGGCACAATAAGTTGTATATCAACATATTAAAATGACGCACGTATTATACATGTATTATTGTCTAAGTGCATGCATTCTAGTCTACTCTGCTCGTCACCATCGCTCAACGAGTAGTACACGATTCGACGTGCGTATGCAGCAATGTATGCGCGGCCAAAAACAAATGTTGCGTGTACTTGTGATAGCCATATGCAAAATCCTGTTGTTTGGTGTGCACGACTGCATCATGCAATGAAATCATTACATGCGTGCGATGCGCATGCATCGACATTTCGTAGGTCAATGGTTGCTTATAATAGTATATATTACTTGTCTCGCTCATTACTGCTAAAAACACAATTATCACAGCTAGTGCTAACAATAGTGATTAGGACCGCTGTCCTCCTCTTTTTCGCAGTAGAGCACGAGGATATCCTAGCCCTATAATTTCCGACTGACTATCGTCAGGTAATGACGCTGCATGAAAGCTGCCTCTTTGGAAACTACCATCTGATGCATGGATGCTGTAGTTACTACGATCACTAAAATTGAAGAATGTAGTACCTCGAGAGTAGTTTCCAAAAGAAATGCTGCTCTGCTGCCTAAAGTTATTAGCAGCAGATGCCCCAGCATTTCTTCCTTTCAATTTCTTACCTTGTAGAATTTCCCCAATGTTTTTCCTCCTTCCTCGTCCGAGTCTTAGTGTAACGCTACCAAGTTTAAGCTCAACACCATCTCCACCATTTCTACTACCTAATTTGACCAAAATTAAACAAAAATGATTTTGAGGTTACAACACCTCACTCTTAATCGATCAAACCAAGAGGCAGCAGTAAAAGAAGGCAAGGTCATCATCCAACAACTAGAATTATATCAAATTAACTACTTTTGTTGTTTAGTTCACAAACGACCTTCTCTTTTTTCATTTCCATCATCATCATGATGTCGTAGTCTCGCATCTTCATTAGAAGCTCCTCTATTGAGAGCACCACCATATCCATTGCCATTAACTTTTCTGCTGGTGCTGCTGGTGGTGATACTGATGCTGCAATGACCATTTGAGGGGACAGTAGGTGTAGTAGTAGTACCAATAGTAGCATTAGTGGCACTAGGAAATTTGGTTGTAGTAGCATCTCTTCTCCTGTTTTTTCTTCCTTGTTCTCCTCCTCCTCCTCCTTTCTTCGTCGCTAAAGATGCTAAGAAATCTTGGAGCGATTGGCCACCAGCGGGAATGCAGTTTATTTGAGATGGTGGTGGTGGTGATGATGATGATGATGGAGCTCCTGATTCGAATTTATAGTTTCTCTTCCTTTTCGTCGATGATCCTGTAGTACTACCGCCAACCCTCTGATTTGCACCTTCTTTTCTTTCTTCTTCTTCGTCCATCATTCCCACGTGTGATGATGATGATAATGATGATGATTTTGGCCAATGCTGCTGCTCCAATTGTCGGTTCTTGGGAAGAAGGCAAAAGCAGGTAGATGCAAGTTAAGCAGTGAGTATACAAATTCAACCTTATTATTATTATTATTAGTAGTAGTTGGGTTATGATGGCCCTCTTCTTCCTTCTTCTTCCCAACAGTTACAAGAGGCATCATCATCATCATCATCATCATCATCATCATCACACCTTATAGACGTGCCATGGAACTGTATATACAGTAGATGATAATGGTGTTGAAGGAGAGCAGCTGAAAGAAGGGAGAAAGAGAGGTGATAATAAGATTATGAGATATTAGATAGACGATAATAATGATGACCGTGTATATATATATATATATATATATATATATATATATATGTGTGTGTGTATATTTTTGTATTTATATGTGCACACCCCTACCCCTCTGGGGAGAAGTGGGAGGAGTATCATCATCATTGGGCTGCTGCCTGCTCTTCATCTCAATCCCCCCCCCCCCCCCCCTTGTACCACTACTACTACTACTACTACTACTACTATATTCATATGTCAGAGCTGCTGCTATTGTCTACTCTCCCCTACCCATCATTGCACCATTTTGCAAGCATCTGAGCGATCTTTCTATCCACTTGTTTAACAAATGTACTGTAGCAGCAGCAGTAGTAGTACAAAATTAAAAATTCAATAAGCAACACAACAAGAAGCGGAAAATAGCCATATATCAAGTAAGATTAAAGGAAGAGGAGGAGGAGGATAAGGAAGGAAAATATTGAGATTCGACCTTTGAATTGACCGAGAAAACGAGTTTATTATTATAGTAGTAGTAGTAGAAGTAGTAGTAGAAGTAGTAGTAGAAGTAGTAGTAGTGGCAGTACTTGTGGAAGTAATAGGTAGTAGTAGTATTAGCGGTAATGTATATAGCACTGAGCGACAATCAAGTAGTAGTACCTATTTGCTAACAAATTTGACAATGATGCTTGTTGCTCATTTATCAAGCCCAAAATCTAATAATGTAGTTATAAATCGCTAAGGTAAAAGTTATTTATGACGATAATGATGATTGGGAGAGTGGTGAGGTGATAATGAGGGGGATGATGATGATCATGATAATGATGATGAGGATGATCATTTTAAATTCTTTAATGATGGATTACACCTCTATCAGCGGTTGATTTGTGCATCATCATCATCATCATCATCATCATCATCATCATTCTACCTTGAGTTCCTTGAGGGATTTCTCACGATTTGTCTTATCCACGTAATTTGCAGAAATAGCTACAGTATCATCCAAATTCTGCACGTAATGTGCACTTCCCTGTTGTTATTTATTCATTTACTTACTTTCCTACATAACAATTACTATTTATTTCAATAGTGCGACATGAAGAAGGTCTTACACATATTCTTGAGCCACAAATACTACTTACTACTCATATAAACTACATTTACTTTGGTAATGACAAGAGCGAGACACGATGATTACATACATACACACACGCGACAACGACGACGATCAGTAATGATGATGATCATGATGATGGTTGATGATGATGTAATTGGGCATTTGTTGTACCACATGTTTTTATTTTCAATTTATTTTCAGAAATTTTACGGTTCATTTACATTTTTGATTATTTGGTTTGGAATATAGTTGTGGCGTGGTAATAATAGTACCGCTGGAACAAATAGCACTTCTCCTGGATGGAGAATCAACTCGGTAAAAGTGCTACTACTACTACTGCTGCTGCTGCTGCTGCTACTGCTGCTGGAATATTTTAATAATCGTGACTTTATTAGTTTGAATTGCTGAGGATCTCGAGGTGAAAGACGAAAAGTGGGATCCAGAGTTGTTGACAGCCATTCTGGATCCAACTCATGTGTGTCTTCTTCCCGGAAGAATATCCATTTCTTTCGGCCCTTTGATTGTTGTTGTTTGTAGTAGTAGTAGTAGTAGTAGTAGTAGTAGTAGTAGCAGTAGGATGAGCAGTAGAAAGTGGAGGAAGAGAAAGGAATGAACGACTTAATGAATTGCTGATAGGATATCTAACTAAATATGATGATATCATCAGGAGGGCACATCTGCCTTTCTCCTCCTCTTCCTCCTCCTCCATGCCACTGTTGGTGGTACTACTAGTTGTATTTTAAAAGGTAATAATAATAATAATAATAATAATAATAATAGTGCAAGTTATGAATAACATGTGTAAATGGTAGTGGTAGTAGTAGTAGTAGTAGTAGTAGTAGTAGAAGAAGTAGCAGTAGTAGTATCACGATTACCACCATCAGTTGTTATCTATCACCACATTCATACTGATGTTCAGTGTCATGACGAGATGATGATGATGATGATGATGATGGTTATAATATACTACTTGCATGAGGCCCATCCAAAAGTTAGACTGAAATGCATCGATGTGAAGATCACTGGTGATGATAGTGGATTAATGGCAATGAAGTGAGTTCAAAAGCAGCAAACAGCAGCAACAATACTGAATCTAACCCTCCCTCCTCTAATGAGCTGCACTAGTACTGAGAGGAAGGGAACAAACGATTGATTTCCATCATCAGCAACAACTGCAGCAGCAGCACCTGTAGGTCCCTTTTGCTCCAACAAACAACGATGGCCATGTATCTTTGTACATAGATCCTGCTGGCATGTGCTGCAAGTAGTCCTGATCATCACCATCAGAGGATAAAAATGATAAAGAGAATTACAATACTACTAATAATGAATAGGGGCTACAAATAGTAATACCAATAATTAATACCAACAATATAACTGTCTTCTTCCTCCTCCTCCATCTTCTCCATATGACGTCATCAGCAGACTTGTACATTAAACAATACTCCTCACAACTCTTTATGATCTATCTAACACTCTACTAGATTGATGCTATTAAACCATCATCATCATCATCATCATTCTCATCTATCTAACACTCTACTAGATTGCTGCTATTAAACCATCATCATCATCATCATTCTCATTATCATAGTAAATTCCCCCACAAACATACATACATACATACATACATACATACCCCAGAAAAGTATTTAGGTATTCCAATGATCTCTTCTAAAAGCTCAGGACAGTGCATTTCGATGCTCCAGTCGTGGCAATAGCTATTTATTTCAAACACATCAATCAATCAATCAATCAACCAATCAATCCCGTACAGAGAATTGCATCATAATAAGTATATTGTCGTTGTTATTGTCAATTGAACAACAGAATTTAATAAGAATAATGCTTCTGCGTCCTACCACTACTACTACTACTACTACTACTACTACTACCTCTTTTTCAATGCAGCATCACCGTTCTGAATACCATCAATAAAATCTGCAAAAGTCTAAACACCACAAGGCAAAGAATAATGGGGAGGAAGAATAATAATTGAGCGCCCCTTTCTCCACAAATTGTAGTGTACATTTGACTTACTTACATCCAGCAGTATTAAAGGCAGCAACCATCACGTCATTTCATTGAGTCGTTCAGTGACACAAAGGAAAGAATGGATTGATGATGATGATGATGCTTATGATGTGTAGGTCCTCATTTACTGTGCATGATGACTCTTCCAGTTGTGCCCAATTCGGAGAACCCTCCACACTATGTTTCAAAGATACCTATCCAATTGCCAATCGATGATAATAATCACACTAATCAACTCTCCATATCTCTTCTTCTTTCTCCTTTTCTTCTTAATCAGAAGTTGTTAGCCATATTATCATCATCATTATCATCGTGCCGTGAACAACAGCAGCAACACTACCATTTTATGGCCAATTTTTGAACGGAGGAAATCCATGGTCCAGAGGCTGGAGGAAGAGGAGGAGGATGGACGACGCAAACAGTGCTCCAAAAGTCCACTAATCACTACTGGTTTTGACTTGCTGGCATATTTCGATATAAAGGCCTCATAAGAAAGCTCTTTTGCGTTGACCCTGTCCACAACAGCAGATGTTTTACTCTCAGGGCCACTGCGACAGTGTTCCATGCTGCTGCTACTACTACTACTACTGCTCTCTTTTCTGCTACTGCTGTTCTGTTGTTGTTGCTGCTGCTGCTGCTGCTGTTTTCCCATTTGACTCTGTTCAAATTTGTCCAACGCTACAACTTGACGAAGGGCTTGCTCACAACGCACATGCCACAACGCATGCTTGCGTTCTTGGTCAAAAGCTGCAGCCCTAAGCAATAATAACGTGAAAAATCACCAACGAGTAGTACATTTAGGTACCACCACCACCACCACCACCATCCCATCTCTGCTTCTTGCTATACCAATAAATGTTCCATCTATCCAACTGCCGGATTGATTGATTTACTACCTTTTCCAGTAAGAAAGAGCTTCTCGGAATTTCCCCTGTAGGTGTAGTGCGGAAGCCAACATCGCGGAGTACATAGCCCTATTTTGCGGATTCATATCGGTTTGGATTGCTGATTTCGCAATGGCTTCTTGCTCCGCAAGTACTGTTTCTCCGAACTGATGGATGGCAGATTAAAATCAATATGATTCGTTTACAAGAGACGGTAGTTTGGTGGGCATATAATATATATATATATATATATATATATATATATATATATAAGTCACACCTACCGAGGTTTTTGCAAGTCTATGGAGAAGAGCGTGAGGGTGCTGGCTACGAATGATCATCCCCGATGATGAGCCTCCACTAATGTCCATTCGTAGTCATTAGCATAGTACTTGATAGACACCGTCAAAGCAAACATTCATGCCATAACAATCTTGATAATCATCATTACCTCCTTTTTGTCATCATCATCACTCTTTGCGCTTGTTCTGGATCGCGACTTCTCAGCGATCTCCACCTCCTTGCAAGTACAACAATGGAGTCCCACTCGTCTCTTTCTGGGCTTGATGGAAGAACTTTCGTGGTGGCGAATTTCGGTGCATTGAACATTTTTTGTCGAGATTCTGCCTGACATCCTTTCTCGTCATCGCTGCTATCTGCAGCGCCTATTGCGAGTAGTATCATTATTATATCCACACTATGTTCTTACTACTACTACTACTACTACTACTACTACTACTACTACTACGACTACTGTTTGGGATAATTGTTCAACTTACGGCAAGCTCCGTAGTCATCGTCTGAAGAGTCCTCTTCGTCTTCAAAATCATCGTCGTACGTGGATGCTCTACAGTTGGGAGAATATGTGGTTTGTTTTTTTTAATCTCCCAGTTAACAACGTGTACAACTACTACTATTACTACTACTACTACTACCACTACTACTACTCACTGATTGAAATGGATGCGTTGTCTCTTTGAGCCCCCAGACCATCGCCTCATCTTGTGACACACTGCTGCCCAACGATCCAATTACTTCTGCATCTGCTGCTGCTGACCCCTGCTCCAACTCTTGCACTAAATAATAGGACTGGAACTTGCCCTGAGCATATCCCGTGGGAAGAGGAGAAGGAGGAGGAGAAGTGAGGAGAATGATGATCATCATCAATCATCATCATCATCATCATCATAATCATCATCGCTACCAACGTTGAGATCTGTCTTTAGATAAATATTAATAGATGTTTTATCGATGAATGGATTTACTGTTGGTGCTGTTGATCAGTAAAGATCATTAAAATGCCGAGCAACTGCAACAGCAAAACCTGAAAGCTGTCCTTTCTTTTTCATCCCAGAACTGCAGCAACGAGGCGCTTTGCGACTGGCCGCCTTGCGCTGCGCGCCCTGCCCTCCCTGCCGCATGTTCATCTCCATGAACCCTGCACACAACCAAAAAACGTCTCATGAGGTGTGACAATGCCCACTCTGCAGTGCAACAATGCTGTGTGCGCATGGACGACCATTGCCCAATTTTCCTGCGTCGAAGTCACACAGTTCACTCGTTGCCGACTCACACACAAAGGACAATCATTTGTGCGTGCAAGTGGAGCGCAGCCAAGCAGCTGCAATGCTTTTTCTGAAAGATGGCACCTCTGCCTGGCCATCACCAGTGCGAATGAGCGATGAACGCCAGACGGCGCGTTGGTGAAAAGCAAGCATGTCTAGATGATGTAGGACTCAAGGCGGTGCCAAAAAAAAAGTGACTCGTTCACCACACACCTCTAGATGTCTAGACCTTCTAACTCAATTTCATTTGCGATTTTATCAGCTTGGCGGCGCATCCACATTCGATCATTTGCACAGGTGCTGGATCGACTCGCGTGTCCAGGTCTAGAGGTCTAGAGTCTAGAGGTGCAGCTTGCACGCTAGCACGGCTAGACGGCGGCGAACGAGGCGAAAGCTAGGAAGAGCAGCCGCATGCAGGGAACGTGCGGAAATTGTTTTCCAATGTTGTCTGCTAGCTCGTTGCATGCATGCATGCATGCATGCATGGTGTTAGGTGCAGCTAGACACACAGCCGCATCAATTTGAATGAAGCATTGTCGAGACGAAAATCCCTTCGCAAAGCAACGATACTGCCATCATTGGAAAAGTGTCCACACAGCGAGCCCTGCACAAACATGATTTTTTATTGGAACACGAATGATTTTCAGTAGATATAACAGCGTTACTTTCTTTCTAGTTGTAATGCCTGTGAGAGAATTTTGGGGGACATTGACCCAGTTGAACTAATAAGAATTGCTTCCAGTTTGCAAGAACACCTGAGATGAAAGAGAAGGTGTTGTCAGCAGCAAGCTCGGCGATTTCTACTTAATTTAATTTTACATCATAGGCTTATGTTTCATGTCATACCTCCGTCGAAAGGGTTACGAAACACAAGTGGATAGGTGTGAGAATACGCATGGAAATGGTGATACCTAACAACAACACAAAATTTCTCATGGCATTCCAAGTGCCTAGAATCTACCGATATCTCACCAAATTTGACCGATTTAAGTTAAGATCCAGTCAAGCATTGTTTCAAAATGTGCGTGGGTCGTAAAATATTCGATATTATCGGCACAAACCGCTTCCAATTCCAAAACTCGTTTGTTGTCAGGTTATTGGAAATTAAGTACTGGAGGAACATAGAAGCACAAACCATATGAAATCATGTTAAAGGATACCAATACGTGAGCGTGTACACAGACATATCGTGCGCATGCTCATGTGTTTGTGGATACGAAATTATATGGCATATTTGATATTACTGTTTGAAAGCCAAGATTTGCCATCATAAACTAAGCACATCATCAGGGATTATGAATCATATAAGCTCAATTCGACATCGAAGTTTTAGGTTACCAATGATGCAAGACTATGGAACACAAAAAGTATGCCCAAATAAGAATCCTAAAATATTGTAGAAAAATGAACAAGGTGTTGATTACTTTCGGTTGTTGTAGTTATTTACCTTATCCATTCCTTGAGATATATTTCTATATCTGAATGTCCAGAGATTTATTTTCATTTCGACCCCTCCTCAACAACATCAGGATGGTGGTAATCATTATCATACCCCCCCATTCCAATTACTATGCAATGTAGTATGAGCAGATGACTGGCTACTGCAGAGATGATCTGATTAGTGACAGGGGGGACAATAGAAAATTTAAAACTCCAGTTACTTAGATCAGCACCGTCGTCGTCCAAAGTAATGAATGATGAGATAATACCATGACGTAGAAGAGAAACCGGTTCCCATTTCCAACACAATTTCCTTTCATATATTAGTATAAGAACAACCTCCTCCTCCTCCTCCTCCTTCTCCTCTTTTATGTAGTAGTAGTATTAGTAATGGTGGTGAAATCATCATACGATTGATTACCCGTGAACACACAATGGTGATCCATGATGTCGACACAAATGTTACAAACCTGGAGACAACACTAGATTAAGGGATTGTAAAAATAATTGTAAATCGTTCTTCTCACCCTGCAATGCTTCGATCTAATAGGTTTCACCTGCAAAATGATATCGTATTTCTTTTGTAGCAAGCGGAAGTTGGACAAACAATTATTCTTACTGTGTGACATGTAGTACACATGTTGTTGTTGTCCGTGCTACTACTTTCGACATCCTTATCATCAGTCTCATCTGTTGCTGCAATTTATGTCAACATAAGGAGGATAAGTACAACTTATGAAACAAGGATAAGCAACTTCCACAAATCTGTTAATTTTTACTGCGATTGTCTCCTCCCAATGGCATGCCAGGCTGCACGAATAAGTTACCAGTCACAGGTGTAGGCTGGAAGATGAAGAAGTTTTGGTTAGTCATCTCACCTTACTCTCCACAGTTTGGTAGTAGGAGCCATGTGGATGAAAATTTCCTATAAATTAATTTTGAATGATCATATGATTCCACCATTGTTATGGTGCTAGCAAGTATGATACTTGTGGTAGTAGTAGCTGAGGTGGCTGTAATCCTCCCCGGGTCCTGTTTTCGATATTATTAGATGGTGTTTGGGCTATAACTGGGTATGGCATTTTATGATATGAAGGTACCGTGAAGACGCACAAGTTGAAAAGTGGGAAGTAAATGAAGAATAGTACTTGTACAAAAGTCGCCGTGATATTGGAAACTCTGATTGAAAAAAAAAACACTAAAGGACTGTCTCTTCGAAGAAGAAGAAAGGGTAACTTGCAATACTTATCATTGATGAGTATCCAGTACGAGACATATGTAACGACGAACGCGATTTCACCAGCTGTAGAACACGGAATGAGGGGGTTAGTACTAATATAACAATGTGTGGTAACAACAATGTATGTGCATACCAATAGTGAGGCCCCATCTATCAAGAATATTTGTGTCTTCGTTCAACTCATCGTCGTCGCGGGGATCTGAATTCATTGAAACTTAAGTTTGAGATATTCCTAGCTAGTTGGCGACGATTGATGTTGAGAAGAACGGGGAAGGCTTTGCCTCCTCAAGCAAGGGTGGCTTCAGACGGGAGGAGAGCAGGAGAACTTTTACGACGGAATGGAATGAGTAAGTATAAATTCCCCTGTATTTGAATAGTACGACAAGGTTTGTTGGATAATGATGCTAGAGATGATGATGATGGGATTGACTAGATCTAGGTTTTAGAGCATGCTGCACATCAACTTCCAGGAACATTCCTGCACACCCACTTCTCACTAACTCACTCACTCCTAAAATAAATAATGGCTTACATACCTCCATCCCTTTCACAGCTTTTGGCAGAACTTAGGATTAAAGCATCGTAATTCATCAGTATTCATTACATTTCCAGTAAGTAACTCTTCTATTTTTATGAAGTATTTCAGATGATACTCCCTCGCTTGCGGGGCTTATCTTAATGTCGCCTGATGAGAAGAAGGAAGCTCTTCAGATGTTAGGTCTGAAACGAGTCAGCCACAAATCAAAACTTCGGAAAAGAATCGAACAATTAGAAAAGGTGTGACAATTTATTCTGCACAAACTGTAAAATTCATCGATGTTATTAGTATTCTTTGTTCAGGTTTTGTCCTCGGATTCTGAGAGAGCATTTGAGTTCTATTCAAAAATGGTTGAAACGTCGAAAGGTTTGTCACACGAGTAGTTGAATATTCCTCTGAATTTCAGTTATAATTGTTATTTGTTCTTAGGAGAAGACTTCACAGCAACATTGAAACTTTCTGAATTGTATAGAAAAGGCGAAGGTTAGCTTGTTCTCTCGCCCCCTTTTCCACTTCGAGATTTATACTATGC
The DNA here is from genome assembly GCA_000320545.1 of Bigelowiella natans CCMP2755. NCBI lineage: Eukaryota > Cercozoa > Chlorarachniophyceae > Bigelowiella > Bigelowiella natans. Next base: position 70,155 of record ADNK01001890.1, read on the forward strand.
ATGATTGTTCGTGTAGCGCGCCCGACACAATATTTGAAGTTCTCAAGATGAGTATCTTTTGTACAAAAATGAGTGTATGTGCAGTGTTATTATTATACCATTTAAAACCACTACTTGAGCATATCTTGTGGCACTACGACTGCTATGTTAGTTTGTGCATCTCTACCCTATAAGGTACCGAAGCAGATGAAAAAAAGGCATTAGAGCTCGAAATACAAGCGAAATGCAGCCCAAAATATGGCAAGAAGATGAAAAAATATTTGATCGATGCCGTTAAGGTTTGTAAAAAATTCACTTTACGGTTGCATTAAACTTATTCTGCGTGTGCCAGGTTGACGGAGCCTACGCTTCAACCTACAACATTCGCGTGATATTTAAGAATGAAAAAGGAGAGAAAGTTGAGGTTATCGAGAGAGGGACACAGAAACTTCCGGACGGTATTCACGTTCAAGATGTTATAGATCTCTCTGTCATGCCAATTCTGAAAAAGCTAGGATGGAAGCGAAAATTCCTATGGTATTTATTGACAAATACGAAAAGTTTGGCTTGCTCCAACTATTTTATGGCTTCAGGTGTAAACATGAGAGAATAACAGCTTCAACTCAGTTATGTGATATTGCGTATCAAGCGAAAAGTGGAGAATTAGTCTTGGACTGCACCAACGTTGACAAGATACCTGAGAAGCCTGAGCCTGAAGTTTCAGAGGTAGTTTTCATGATTACTTTGGTAACTTTGACCAATAAAGGGTTTTGTAGGAATGCATCATATGTTTCGAAGAGAATGATGGAAAACAATATCTCGATTGCATGGTAAAACCATCTAATTGCTAGTCTATCTTTCTTGTGAAACTGTATTTAACAAATGCTTAACACAATGTTCTTATAAACTCAGCACGCTTGTTGCTGTAAAGTTTGTTTTGATGCCCTGAAAAGTTGTCCAATTTGCAAGAAGAGGGCAAAAAAATAAAGACAAAATTTGAAAATATAGTTGCCGCCATTCGGTTGTCTGAGCACAGTGCATGTATCATTCACCGATATGCGTGCCAGCGATACGCTGGACCTATGAAGAAAATGTGAGGTAGCTGGCTACCGCATGTACATCCCAGTAAGACTTGGCTGCTCAGCTCTTGTGATAGCTGTTGTGCATGCACTAGTGTACGGTGCATTCGAGAACTCGGATGGCACATAATCTGATAACTGAAGGCTTCATTGCTTCCGATCCTGGTCGATTTCGATGGTTTCTCACATGGATTTCTTGTTCACCAGCTGCAATGCGCTGCAACGTCGTTCACGACTTAGTATTTGACACATTGACTTGTCGTTAAAATTTCATTGCAGAATTGTCTTACGTAGCCTGCTTCGTTAGTCGTACGATGCTAACAAGCAGATTCATGGCTGTATGACGATCTAGCGATGCGCGCGCGCGAAGTATGACGCACATTGGTTGTGCATATGACTTTAGCTCTAGAGGAGCTAGCTAATAACAGATCTAGAGATGGCTGGTGGGCGCAAACGATGACATCTAGACATGACGCCATGTACGCGCGTGGGTCTCATCTGTGTGGACAGTCTAGCAATGAGATGAACGTGTACATATGTCACCTAGCGATGCGCATGGCTACCTAAACTAGTCAGTAGTGAATGCAAAATGGCACTGTGTAAAAGATCGATTTTTTTGCGAGCGAGTTTCACAAGTTTGCATCTTGTTGTAATTTTTGACACAGAAGCCCGACGGTTGCGCAGCAGACACCGCTAGACCGCTCATGCACAAGCCAATTTTGCTACACACATGATGCGATGCTAGCATGATCTAGTGATCTAGTAATGCAGCATGTGAGGCAGATGTGCAGGTCCATCTAACTACATAGCAGACTAGCTGTCACTCATGCAGATGCAACGAAAGTGACCCATTACACGTACAGCGATTACGATACATTTTTTTAGATCGCTTAGTCATTTGATATACGTAGCTCTAAATGATAAGCCTGGCTAGCTGGCCTGCACTGCTATGGTGCATCGCAATGTGGCGGCTATATACAGCGCTATTGCATGAGACTGTCCAGCTGTGTTTGTTTGGACATTCCACACATGCTCGCATTGTGCATGCTAGCATGCTGCTTCACACCTTGCTTCCAAAATTTTTTTCAGCGAAATGAGAATCGAATGCGCGCTAAGCAACATTCTAGCATATTGTAAAGCTGAAATTCGAGCATGTGTGGTGCAATTTTCGATGCATGGGTTATGACTTACGACGCTTAATCACCTTATCAAATCGTGTCCATTAGATGAGAGGCGACAGTAGCTAGCATAAGTACGATGCATGGCAATGCTTGCGAGCATGTACACAGTACGCTGTATACATGTGCACTTCGACAAGATATAAATTTGTTTCGAAGGGATAATATCTACAAATTTAGCCTACAGTTGCTCAACATTAGTTTCTGCAACAGGCTCTGCCGGGATGATGTGAGCAATTTTTCGTATGCGCTTGCTCTTCTTGGCCCTGTTCACGCTACCATTTGAGAATTGGACGACACCTGTTTTTGTTGCGAAAAGGGTGTTGTCCTTTCCAACCCCGACATTTTTCCCGGGATGAACAGTAAGACCGCGTTGTCTAAAAATGATGCTTCCAGCAGGGACGACTGATACACATTTTCGTAGTGTTGTGGGAGATAAAGAAATGAATATGCTGAACGAAATTTCATAAGTAAACTCATAGCTATTTATGAGTTGTAAATATACATACCATATTGTATGTATGTGCATTTCATACTGTGTCTGAGTATTTGTATTTTATATAAGTGTGTGTGCTGTGTGGCTATTGTGCATTTTATTTATCTTACAGCTAGACAAGATGGATAGATAATGTAGAGATTTAAAAGTGCCAATGCAATTTTTTCCTCCATACTTGCAGCATATGTCATGTGAGCAGCATATGTCATGTGAGCAGCATAATATAGAATAGATGTCGAGTATCTGTGCTAATGCGTGTGATAAACAGCTCTGAATATTTTGGCACCCTTTCCATGAGTAACTTTCAGGCCAAGACGTTTCGACTGCGAATCGCGGCCATTCTCCGTAGAGCCGCTTCCTTTCTTGTGTGCCATCGCAGAAAGTCCCCGTGAAACTATTTTTGCATAAATAAGTAAAAAATATTTGTGTAAATCTGGTACTTTCCTACCTGAAGGCCCACAGGTTCTAATCACGTTGGTAGCGGCGAAGTTTCCTCGCACCACTCCTGCCCCTGTTCAAGCAATGCAATTAAGTCCTCCAGACGTGATATCTACATTTTGTTCGTACCGATTTTATTTTGGGGGACAGCGAAAGTAATAGCGAACGCTACAAGCACAGCCACTGCAAGCAGCAGGAGAAGGGTAGGGGGGGACGTGCGGTGCGCCATAGTCAGTAGTGACGTTAGAATTTAAGGCAAACTCATACCCTACGACAAAGAAATTGGGTCACTGTTGGGTCGAAAGGGTCTGTGAAGGCAGTTCTCAGATTTGGTCAAAACCTTAGATCACGTTGATTATGTCACTAACACAACATATTTATGGGATTTATATTAACAAATAAAGCGCATATTAAGTATTTAAATAAATGATGAGTTCCTGTGAGATGAAATAAAAGGACCGCCTACCGAATTATTATTTGGATCATATACCGAGAAGGAAATCGCCTAAAATGTCCTTGACTTTTCCCTTTTTGGTTCTTTTTTGAAATGTGAGTTTTGAAATCGTAGAAAGTAGATCTGGAGTCGCAAAGAGAATCAAACGCTTTGGTATCTCTCCAGCACCACACAACTCCCTACAAACGTGGTCCTACGGTCCAGTCGAAAGATACGACTTGTATTTGGATAGACGGACCAAATTAGGTAAATATACCTTGCAACATCTAAGTTGCATACACTCCTAGATGGTAACACATGCACATTCTATAAGAGCACTGGATCACCAAGCAAAACCAATATTTATAGATGTTCCATGGTGAACAGGACAAACAAAAAGGATGGGTTCATTCATTCTAGTTTGTTAGTCATTCTAGTCGCATTCTTTTGACTGGATTCTTTTTGCCTATACTTGAGTAAACGTAGCAATATTTACCCGACACACACACAAGAGAAGAAAATACTTGACTCGCTACCATTGTTGTTACTGTTGTTGTGTTTTTGGATTAACAATGTTCTCTTATTCTGTATTATTCTTGGAGTCCATCCTGCCAATGTTTACAACACTTGGCGGCTGCTCTCCTGGCTAATTTCCCGCGCCGAAAGCGCTTTGGCCCCCCTCCTTCTTTTGCTATTTTAGCGGGGTACAACCACGACTACGCATTACATATAGATGCAATCTAACCCCCCCCCACCATACGAGGGGGGGGAATGTATCGGGTCACATTTAAATGGCATTGGGATAGCTCATGCGGGTGATCCGGTTATTAGCCAGCAAATGCCTCGGCCCGCCACTCGAATGAGCTCACGGGTGGACGAGAAGGTTAACATAAAGTCGATGAATCAGCGAAAAAAGAATGGTTTTGGTCTTTATGGTATGGTGAGTTGGTTCTTGGCATCTTCGAAGAAAGGAAACCGGTTGGGCCGCTTAAGGAACAAGGTTGATAAGGAGGCGAAGAGATACGACTCTAAGACCAAGACCTTTCTAGGGACGACTGGGGAAGAAATGGTAAGCGAAAAAGACCATGTTCTTAGCACCAACGCGAATATGAAGCGAAGAGCTAGGAGTAGAACGAGGGGTGTGACCAGAAGACGAAGAGCGGACAGCAGTGACATGCAAACGCACAACGACGAGTTAGAAGGAAAGCTCTTGGAGTACGAATATACATTAGGAGATGATATGGAATTGGATGACGGTAGCATTGATGTAAAGGTGGGGAGTTCCGAAGAAGACCCGTTATCAATTAGCAATGTAATAGATGAATTCGAGGTGTCCTACCTAACCGAGAAGAAAGAAATAACAGATAAACATCGAAAGACCCTGGAGGAAATGAAAGGCGAACTTGAGTCTCTCAACGCAAAATTTCATTCCAAAAGTGTCGCACTTGATAAGATAGTTAAGGAAGCAGCGCATAAACTGACCGATGGCAACCAGACGGTGAGTATTTGAGAAATGAACACGAATCAAGATGAGTCTTGAGCTAATGTTTTCCCTCAGAATAAGGACGAAAAAGAGAAACTTCCAGTATCTCAGGGAGACTTAAAGTAATAAAATACTGAAAATGACTAAATTCTATGCGGTACTGTAATGTTGAATTGTCCACAGACTTGAATTAAGTTCACCTGGAAGCAAAACTGGAGGTCACGATACTTCATCTCTTAAGGTGGATCTCAAGGAGACAGCAAAAGAACTTAAGCGAAGTGTTGGAGATATACATAAAAAGTATCGCCAAGCAGCTACTGCAACGGCTGCCTTTTCCCTTGCAACAAGTGAAAGGTTAGTTTCAGAGGAAGATAGAGACAATTATAGAATTCCTTTTGGAAAGAAGAATGACCTTGAAAAACGTGTCGCAGAGCTTGAGTCTGAGAAGTCAAGATTAGAATGTGAACTCAAATCCTTTAAGTTATCGAAAAATGTTTCCTCTTCTCTCAAGAAGATGAAAGACGAGCTTATTCTGGCCAAGAACCTGCAAACCATGCATGGCGATATTGAAAGATCTTTGAGGGATGAACTTGCGAAGCTCAAGGAAAACGACAAGGGAGGACTTGTTGAGTTGTTGATGCAAGAAAAGGAAAGTATGGAAAACATGTTAGATTCTTTGACGAGCGAATGGGAGACAGAGCGCACAATGCTCGAACGGTCGCAAATTTTGCTAGAACAGAAACACGCTGATTCAATTCGCCAAATTGAGGAGAAACACCAAAAGGAGAAAGAAACCATCGTGGTGAAACTTAAATCCTCTATTATAGAAAAGAATGCACTGGAAAAGAAATGTTCAATTATGCAGAAAATGTCAGAATTCCCTAAAAGCAAGGGGGATGAAACTGGAGGTACTGATCTAGGAGCAGATCCTCGTGTTTTGCTCCTTGAATCAGAGGCCCAGCTTAAAAAAGTAAGCATAGAAAATGCAAATCTACGCTCTCAAGTTTCCCAATTGAATGATTCGCGGCGGCAAATGGCAGCAGCTGAGGCAGCCACCAGAGCTAAGCTTGAACAGTCCTATGCAGAAGACTTTAGGCGAATTCAAGATGAAAGGGTATTGTCGAACAATAAGATGAGCGTAATTTTTATCATCATTATCATCATCATCATAGCCTTAGCAAGCACTACAATACCCACATATAATGCCCGAGGACAAATTATCCTGTCATCCATTGCTTCTGATTCTTTCCTGTCATCATCGAATAGGCAAGGGAAAGCCGAAGACAGGAACGAAATCTGATTCAAGTCAGGGTGGAATACGAAAAGCGTTTATTAGCAATCGCTGGAGAAAGCGCGGAAGCATATAAAGAGGAAATGAAGGCTGTGAAAGATGGCGATGAACAGCGCCTTCTGCAGCTTCTTGCCGATGAAAAGGAGAACTTGCAACAAAGACTGCAGCATATTCACACATCTCACTCCGAAGACCGGAAAAATTGGGAAAACGAGATAGAGATGGCGGATAAGACTGCAAAGATAAGTATTGCCAAATCTCAGGTCCGTGTATAGTTATCTTTCAATTATTCTTGATAATGCAGGAGTTCCTGCCTGGATGTTGTTATTATTGTATCTGTTTGTTGTGATTAACTTTTGTCTGATATATGGATCCAGTGTCAGAAGACAGAAGAAGAAGAAGATCTCGTTTGTGCCATTGCTGCATGCAGCTTGATTATATTTTCTTCCCCCCCAAAAATATTGATGCAGGTTGTTGGTAAAAGACTGAGAGAGGCATCCGAGAAAAAGGTTCGTGCTGAATTGGAAGTCAAATTCGGCCTTGAACGCCGAAGAATCATAGAGTCTCACCAAAATAATGAAGACCTATTCAGGAGAAAACTTGAACGTCATGTTGGTTTGCAGCAAAAAATAGAAAGTTCGGGAACTTTGAAACCAGAGATATCGCTCAGAAGTAATATAGATAAGACATTGTCCTCAGCAGAGGAAAAAGATTCTGCGAAAACAGCTGCAATATACAATAATATTGGCCAAGTTGAATCCGAAAAAGAACAGATAATGCATCGACGGCCCAAAAAACAACCGAACATTGAGAAGACTAAGACCGCTTCAAATCCCAGTACCTTCTGTGAGAGCAGAGAAGAACAGAGGAGGCAGTCTCCCAGGAAGAATGTACGCTCATATGAGGTGATGCAACTTGAGTTCGCAAAGGAACGTCACAAAATGCAACAGGACCATCAGAAAGAGCTAGAAGAAGTCGTCAGTGCGGAAAGAGAACGTGCCGAGGCTGAAATTCAACGCTTGCAATCTCTATTAAAATCTGATTCTTCCCAATCAAGTCGCGCTTTGCAGCAGAAACTTGTGTTGGGAGAGGAACTAAACGAGTCAGGAATCATACATCTGCTCACTGCTGAGAAGGCGAAGAATGAACAACTTGCAAGAATGCTTAGCAATCAAGAGAAAAGGCATCGAGTTGAGATGGAATCATTGCTGGTGATGGATGATGGCATATACAAACAAAAAATAATACACAGCACGTCTAAATCATTTCATTGACTTTTAAACATTTTAGTTCGATGCTGACTAACAACTAAATTTTGACAGATCGTAGAAAAAAAGAAAAGAGAAGCTTCTGTAGCGGCGGAACGTGCAGGATTTGAGTTACAGTTTAAAACGAAATTACGTAAGATGCATCAAGTTCAGCAGCGCGAAGAGAAAGACCGAGAGCAAGCTCTTCCTCTTCTCTCTCCCAATACCGGTATGAAAGAGGAGAAAAGTTCTTCCCATGGAGCGCCTAGAGGATATTCATCGAATATATCTCCCTTACCTCACGAGGGACGGACTAAACAATTGGAAAATGTGTTGCCTACGATGTTGCAGCAGCGAACAAATGATGCTACTCGTAGTCGTGGTAATCCCAGTAGTCTCAGTAGGCAAGATGTGGAGATTGAAGTCGCACGAGAGCGTAATAAAATGGCGAAAAAGCATGCGAGGGATCTAAATGAGATAATACAAGCTGAAAGACGCCGCTCTGAGGAGAGGCTGCAACGCACGCGCGAATTAGTATCGTTAGTAGCAGGGGAAAACTGTCGTGCCTTGACAGAAAAGCTTGATTCGGGAGATATTAAGGAATCAGAACTAGCTCAGTTATTGGTCGCGGAGACCGTTAAGAATAAACAGCTAAGTAACCTCTTAAATACTGAAGCAGCACAGCGTGTATCTGACCAAAAACGAATTGAAACAGTATCAATGAAAGTTGCGGCGGCTTCGGCTGCTATAAGCAATGCGGAACTTGAAGTTGGATGGAAATTGGAGCGGAGGCGGATGATCAAATCTCATAGAAATGAGATTGATAAATTGCAGCATCAAATCCAGGCACTGATCGACTCCACTTCCAAAGCCAACAGCGAAATAGAACACCATGAGAATGACGAAACCAGACCGGCGTTATTGAAAGATGAAAAGGATCAACTTCCATCGAAGAACGAGGCTATTCTCAAGGCGCAACTAGAAGCGCTCCGTGCAGATCTTGAACTTAAGTATGCAAATGAACGCTTTTCGATGCAACAAATCCACGAAAAGGAGTTGCAAGATTGTATTGATGCTGAGAAAGAAAGTGCTGAAGAGCGATTGGAGCGCATGCGATCATATCTAGAATCCGAAGCTTCTCAAACGAGTAGGAATTTACACGAGAAGCTGCTTATGCAAGGGGTCAAGGAGGTCAAAGATTCAGATCTTGTTCAGTTATTAGGAGCTGAGAAAGCAAAAAACGCCCAACTTGTAAGAATGTTAGAGAAAGAATCAGCACGACAGCGATATCTTGAACATGCGCTCAAGAGACAGAAAGCTTTTCACGATAAAGCCTTGGCCCAGCAAAAAACATATTATAAGGAAACTTTAACTAAATATCAAAAGGTCCAAAGGGAAAACCTCATATCTAAAGTTGAGAAGGATTTGACGAAGGTGTTAGCAGAAGGAGGGGAGCTAGTAGAGGGTCGGAAAATGCGAGACGGAGGAGGGGCAAGTACTACTACTACTACTACTGCTACACCTACTAGTGGTAATACCATCATTGAGAATGTAGATAGCAAGAAGAAAACGCTGCCTGACTACAAAGAACCCTCAATCGCGCACCAACACGATAGTGCTGCTGCCTACCCTTCAACACTCAAATTCATCGATACAGAGAGTCACGGGGAGGGTTATCACAAAATAAAAGCTAAATTATGTGAAATTTTGGAGGAGTATCGAAGCAGCAGCATCAAGGATGGTGAAATAATAGACGATGATAACACCAATGATATTACAATTTCGGGAACATCTAATTCAACGCTCCCCGTATCAGATCACGCATTAGACTTTGAGCTAAAAGCAGAAGAGGAAACAAAAGTAGAGAAAGGAGTAAATAGGACGGCGAAGGAGCGGACTGAGCAGATTGAGATCATGTATCAACAGCGAATTAATGAGTTGGAAAAGCAACTCCACGAAAAGACTGTAAATAATGTCGCACTGCTATCCAAACGGGTTTCCGAAAATCAATCGACGAGCCAAAATGAGGAGGCAGAGCCACTCCAACAGCTGATATCCGCCATGAAGTTGCAGCATGAATTGGAAATTAAAGTAGTTCATATTGAAGATTATAGTAGAGACATTATTACGATATGAGGGTCTCAATTATCACGATTGTGAAGATGATGACAATGATAATGATAATGATAAAATTAATGTTAGTGTAATTCCCCCCCCCCATCTATTATAACTTTTGCTGCTACATCTTTTGTCGTTGTTATGATGATACTTGATGATGCTCAATTCCCATTACGCTTCATTAATATCTTACCGTTTTCCCCTATAATGACCAGAGTATCATAATACTGATATTAGTATACAATCTTCAGGAATTACAATCACGAATAAATAAGTCAAATAAGACTTCGGCATTGAAACGACATGAGCGATTGATTCAAGAGCAGCAGCGCCAGAAACAGCATGATGTAAGAATAAAAGAATTAATAGCTACACAAATGAAAACTGATGCTGCGTATTGGGAGAGCGAAAAGGAGGAGATGGAGAAATCGCACGCTCTGGAGGTTCTAAATTGGCGAAGACTGGTCGAGGAGGCAAGAGCAGAAAGAGATGACAGCATCGAGAGAGCTCATGCTCTTGCCAATGACCAAATACGGAAGGAGCTAGATTCAGCCAACAGCGGCGATAAGAAGGAGCTTCTTGAGCTGCTGAGCAAGGAGAAGGCAAGCATGAGGCAACAATTTGCAACCATGCAACGAACTCATTTGCTCGAGAAGGCGATTCTTGAAAAGCAAGTCGTCAATCTCCGAGAGAATGCCCGTGCAGAGGCGAACAGGGCCGTCGCAGTAGCTATTAAGTCAGAAAAAGCGAATGGGCTTCAACTTCTTGCCGAGCACGAAGCCAAGTGGTGCGAGGAGAAGATCGCTATGCGGAAGAGTCACACGGAAGATGCTAGAAAGCATCAAGAAGAACTAGAAGAAGCCAAGCGCCGGGATGAAGCAGGGGTGCTAGCCCAGAATCGGCGCCTGGAAGAGGCGATGTCTGCTGCAGGAAGCGCCAACGAGAAGCGTTTGCTTGGCATAATTGAGAAGGAGAGATCCCAAGCGCGAACGATAGAACTCGAACTGGTAGAGAGGAATCGTGAGCAGAGAGAATGGTGGCAGAAGCGAGCAAGTGATCTTGAAGGTGAGATAAAAGCTCAGCAAGCACATCACAAGAATACCATGGAACGGGTGCAAAATGCGCACAAATTGATGTTGGAATCCGAATACGAGAGCAAATTACAGGATGAGAGGCGCAAGATGCGCATCAGTTATGAGCGTCAACTCGAAGTTCTGCGCGACCGTCGAGTAGTAGCAGAAGCAGCAACAGGTTCTCCTGATTCTGGTGAGATCACCGGAGCAGGAGGAGCAGTAAGCATTGGCAGGTTAGCAGCAGACCCCGCTGCCTCCACCACTGCTGCTACTTCCTCGTCATCACCACCCTCAGCGGGAGAGGCGGGAGAAGCGGAAGCAAAGAAGAAACATGATGCTAGACAGGAGAGCAGCGAGGAGCTAAGGCGAAAGGCGGCTTCTGCCGCTGTCCTCTCTGAATCACTGAGGCGGGAGAACTCGGAGTTGAAAAGTGAGTTAGAAACGTTGAGGGAGGATTGGCGTGCCCAGCAATCCTCCAAGGATTCGCTGGCTAAAAAGCTATATATGGCTGAGAAGTCAATCAGCCTCCTCACTGCTGCCACTGGGGCTGGTGGCAATACCGCTGCTGCTTCCAAGGATGATGATGATGATGATGATGATGATGATGATGATAAGAGCAGTGGTGGATACACAACGGCAGCAGCAGCAGCGGCGGTGGCGACGACGGCAGCTCCATGGATACACGAGCGGCGGAAACTGGAGCAGCAGCACAGAGACCAGATGATAAAACTGGAACGGAAGTTGAAAAGCAATGCTGAGGAGCACATCTCGGTACTACAGAAGCAGCTGGCAGAGGCAGCTCGGCGTCACCAGAGGCAACTGCAAGTTGCCACTCAAGGAGACGAGAAGAAAGTAGGGGAAGTGTTGCAGGAGGCAGAATCAAATTTACAGAAACGCATAGCTTCTTTGGAAGAACTACATGCCAGGGAGATGGAAGAGGTGAAGGAAAGAGCGGCACGCATGCTGACCGAGGTCCAACGTACCTCAACAGATGCGTCTCTGGCTTCTAACCGCGCCCACGAGGCTACTTTGTCCAAGTTGCATGCCGAGGCGGAGATAAAATGGGCTATTGAGCGGCAGAATCTTGTGGAGAAGCACAATGTAGAGCTTTCGAGATTGCGCAAGAGCATGATGAGGGCTAAGGATGAGAAGGCGGATGAGAAGCTAGGATCAAGGCATGCCGAGATAGAGAGAGCATTGAATGCGCAGGTGGAGGCGGCCGAGGACAAAGACGAGAGGCGTCTCAAAGAGTTGTTGCGAGAAGAGAAGATGAAGTCATTGCAGCGCGAGAGGGATGCCGAGGATCGTATGCGTTTGGAGAGTGCGCGTTGGCAGAAGAGACTCTTGGCTACGGAACAACGTCTTCGCGCAGAGCAGGAGGAGGCTCTCGCTGCCTCGGAGCGGTTGAGGGTGGCATCAGAGAAGGAGTTGAAGGCCAAAGCAGATGCACGTTTGGCAGCGGAGCGCAAGCGGCTCGATGCCGAGCATCAGGAAAGACTACACCAGATGAGCACGCTTGTAGCCGCAGCATCACAGGAATCAAGGAGGAGGAGGAGGAGGAGGCCTGTTGGTGCTAGTTCTAGTGCTTCAGTCGTTGAAACTACTACTCCTTACACCATTTCTGCTTCTACAACTGCCGCACCTCCTCTTGCTGCTGCTGGTGGTGGGTCGGGATCAGTTGTTGTTCCGAAGGCAGTTGGTGGTAGTGGTGGTAGTGGTGCTGTTGCTGTAAGCGCTGCGTATGAAGCTTATCAAGATTCCGCAATGATATCCACATTAAAGCTGGAGATCAAGGTAGTAATAGTTCAAGGCGACTATTTCTTCTTCTTCTTCTTCTTCTTCTTCTTCTTCTTCTTCTTCTTCTCGTTCTTCCTCCTCCTCTTGGTGTATGTATATCGCCTATCGGTGGGTAATAAAGAGAATAAGCGCACGTGTTGTAATTGTGTGTGGTAGTAGTAGTATTAGTAGTATTAGTAGTAGTGATAGTGGGGTATCAGTCATAATTAAATAATCGTGTGCGTAAGATAAAGAGGAAAGGGATCATCATCACCCAATCACCACCACCATCAGCAGCATCATCAGTATCATCAGTATTATCAGTATCATCAGTATCATCATCATCATCATGATCATCATCTACATTGGTTGGTTTCCGTCAAGTGCTAAATTATCTTGTTAATCACAGGCGCTGAAGTCGCAGCTGAATAAGAAGAACGAGGATATGCACCGAGGAGCACAGAAGGAGCTGATGGATGCTGAGAGGGAACAGATAAGCAAAAGACTGGAGATAATAAATGAGAATTCAGCACAAGTTACCAAGGAGTCAATTTGGGAGAGCGAAAAGGAGGAGATGGAGAAATCGCACGCTCTGGAGGTTCTAAATTGGCGAAGACTGGTCGAGGAGGCAAGAGCAGAAAGAGATGACAGCATCGAGAGAGCTCATGCTCTTGCCAATGACCAAATACGGAAGGAGCTAGATTCAGCCAACAGCGGCGATAAGAAGGAGCTTCTTGAGCTGCTGAGCAAGGAGAAGGCAAGCATGAGGCAACAATTTGCAACCATGCAACGAACTCATTTGCTCGAGAAGGCGATTCTTGAAAAGCAAGTCGTCAATCTCCGAGAGAATGCCCGTGCAGAGGCGAACAGGGCCGTCGCAGTAGCTATTAAGTCAGAAAAAGCGAATGGGCTTCAACTTCTTGCCGAGCACGAAGCCAAGTGGTGCGAGGAGAAGATCGCTATGCGGAAGAGTCACACGGAAGATGCTAGAAAGCATCAAGAAGAACTAGAAGAAGCCAAGCGCCGGGATGAAGCAGGGGTGCTAGCCCAGAATCGGCGCCTGGAAGAGGCGATGTCTGCTGCAGGAAGCGCCAACGAGAAGCGTTTGCTTGGCATAATTGAGAAGGAGAGATCCCAAGCGCGAACGATAGAACTCGAACTGGTAGAGAGGAATCGTGAGCAGAGAGAATGGTGGCAGAAGCGAGCAAGTGATCTTGAAGGTGAGATAAAAGCTCAGCAAGCACATCACAAGAATACCATGGAACGGGTGCAAAATGCGCACAAATTGATGTTGGAATCCGAATACGAGAGCAAATTACAGGATGAGAGGCGCAAGATGCGCATCAGTTATGAGCGTCAACTCGAAGTTCTGCGCGACCGTCGAGTAGTAGCAGAAGCAGCAACAGGTTCTCCTGATTCTGGTGAGATCACCGGAGCAGGAGGAGCAGTAAGCATTGGCAGGTTAGCAGCAGACCCCGCTGCCTCCACCACTGCTGCTACTTCCTCGTCATCACCACCCTCAGCGGGAGAGGCGGGAGAAGCGGAAGCAAAGAAGAAACATGATGCTAGACAGGAGAGCAGCGAGGAGCTAAGGCGAAAGGCGGCTTCTGCCGCTGTCCTCTCTGAATCACTGAGGCGGGAGAACTCGGAGTTGAAAAGTGAGTTAGAAACGTTGAGGGAGGATTGGCGTGCCCAGCAATCCTCCAAGGATTCGCTGGCTAAAAAGCTATATATGGCTGAGAAGTCAATCAGCCTCCTCACTGCTGCCACTGGGGCTGGTGGCAATACCGCTGCTGCTTCCAAGGATGATGATGATGATGATGATGATGATGATGATGATAAGAGCAGTGGTGGATACACAACGGCAGCAGCAGCAGCGGCGGTGGCGACGACGGCAGCTCCATGGATACACGAGCGGCGGAAACTGGAGCAGCAGCACAGAGACCAGATGATAAAACTGGAACGGAAGTTGAAAAGCAATGCTGAGGAGCACATCTCGGTACTACAGAAGCAGCTGGCAGAGGCAGCTCGGCGTCACCAGAGGCAACTGCAAGTTGCCACTCAAGGAGACGAGAAGAAAGTAGGGGAAGTGTTGCAGGAGGCAGAATCAAATTTACAGAAACGCATAGCTTCTTTGGAAGAACTACATGCCAGGGAGATGGAAGAGGTGAAGGAAAGAGCGGCACGCATGCTGACCGAGGTCCAACGTACCTCAACAGATGCGTCTCTGGCTTCTAACCGCGCCCACGAGGCTACTTTGTCCAAGTTGCATGCCGAGGCGGAGATAAAATGGGCTATTGAGCGGCAGAATCTTGTGGAGAAGCACAATGTAGAGCTTTCGAGATTGCGCAAGAGCATGATGAGGGCTAAGGATGAGAAGGCGGATGAGAAGCTAGGATCAAGGCATGCCGAGATAGAGAGAGCATTGAATGCGCAGGTGGAGGCGGCCGAGGACAAAGACGAGAGGCGTCTCAAAGAGTTGTTGCGAGAAGAGAAGATGAAGTCATTGCAGCGCGAGAGGGATGCCGAGAATCGTATGCGTTTGGAGAGTGCGCGTTGGCAGAAGAGACTCTTGGCTACGGAACAACGTCTTCGCGCAGAGCAGGAGGAGGCTCTCGCTGCCTCGGAGCGGTTGAGGGTGGCATCAGAGAAGGAGTTGAAGGCCAAAGCAGATGCACGTTTGGCAGCGGAGCGCAAGCGGCTCGATGCCGAGCATCAGGAAAGACTGTCGTTGGCAGAGGAAGAGAAAGAAAAGCCCTCAAGAAATGAAATTACAAGTATTAGGGAACAGAAGATATTTAATTCAGAAAATGGGCAAGTTAATCTTTCTTCTACAATTGAAAGGGGGAAGGATTTAGATGGTGTTGTATTTTTACCCGGTCCTGAAATGGCGAAGGAACATGAATTTCTCAAATGTAGGATTGTGGAGCTTGAGGAGTCATTGCAAGCCCAAACGGCCAGACATGAAATCTCGCTCTCACACCTTCAAAATACAATGGCTTTCAAGCTGAAGTTGGCAAATGACTCTCTTTCTGATGAAAAAATAAGGCTTGAACGTCTTGGGAAAACCCACGAAAACCATCTTAATATACTAAATGGTGGCGACAAGGCAAAACTTGCTGCACAGCTAGAGATCGAGAAAAAAGTGGCTAAAGAAGAGATGGAAGAGCTTGCTGCTGCTCTTGATCAACGACAACGGCAGCTTATTAGCTTTCACAAGTTAGAGCTTGACCGTGTCCATGCTATGTATCGAAGAGAAATTGATCATGTGAAGCGTCACCGTGATACATCCCTGGAATTAATGCAAAAAAAAATAGCTAATCTTTTGAAGAAACAGCTAGCAACGGTTGTAAGGAGAGGCCATTCCACAAGAGGCAGCAATAGTGGGAACCTACAACAACCTAAACAACAGGGAGGTTGTAGTGACTTGAACTACAGAGAACTGGAAGAACTCATTATTTCAGAAGAAAAGGCTGCTAGGGAAAGGGAGCAGCAAGTTGAAGTTGAATCAGAAAGGCTATTCGCTCGGATTACATCTCTTGAACAACAAAAACAAGACTTGGACAATATTAGAGCTCAGCAAGAGATAGCTTTTACACAATCGAAAAAAGCCTATGAATCCAAATTGAAAGCAGCAAACGACGCAATCGCTGCAGAGAGAAGGTTTACTGAGACAATGAGGAAAAACTTCGAATCCCAAATTGATGCGATCAAAGGTAGGGATAGAGCTAAGTTGGTCGAGTTTGTTAAGATTGAGAAAGTTGGAATAGAAAAACGCATCAAAGAGATCGATGAAGCCAACACCAAAAGAACTGCATTATTAATAGAAGAACATAAGTTACAGTTGGACGAGATCAATAACATTCATTTGAGACAACTAGCGGATATAGAGCGTGACCGGGACCAGAGAGTCGGGAGAGCACAAGAAAAGCTATCGGCTGTCCTCAAACAACAGCTTTCTGCTGCTAAGAAAGGAACGGTATTAAGTAAAGAGCAGCTCATGCATGTAATTTCTTCCCAGGAAACCATTTCAGATGACCGGAAGGATCGGGTTGAATCGCAAATATCACTGCTGAAATCACAGATTGAGTCACTTGAAAGAGAAAAGAGGGCTTCAGATCATCTACGTTCTAATCACGAATGCATTCTAAAGAAAATGAAGGAAAATATGGCTTCTAAGCTTGAAAATGTAGAGCAGGAACTTAAGTACCAGAGAGAAACTATGAGTAAGCTCAAAGCTAATCATGTTGCAGAAATCAAGGCGTTTGAGAGGGGCGATAAGACAGAGCTACTGGATCTTTTGAAGTATGAAAAGGCCACATTGGAAGAAGCTGTGAGTCGACGTGAAGAAGCAAAAGAAGGAGAAATGTTGAAACTCGTAAACCAGCATGAGATTGATATAGAAAGGATCCAAAAGGCACACAATATTGCAATGGAAGATAGTAAACGTCAGAGACTGGCTGCCCTAGCAGATGCTGATGCTTCTCACCGCAAATTACGTGGTATTCTTAAGAAACTACCAATGATCACAGGAAAGGAGAATATACAGGTTGCAAATAAGGAAGTAACAACTCAATCGTCATCTTCTCCTGATTTAAATAAGAAAGCGATAGAGGCTATTATATCAGAAGAAGAGGTACTCATTGGTCAACAAACGAAACGTCTACGAGCAGAGAGGAAAAAATTTGAAACTTGTATATCACAGCTTAACTCCAGGATTGAGTCTCTCCAGAGCGAAAATGAAACCCTTCAGCAGCAGATTCAGCTGAAGCAACGACAACGCTCGAAGATGCAATCACAAACCAGAGAAGGAACTGCGGATTCTACAACTACAGTTGCTGTTACTGTTTCTACTACTGTACCTAAAATCAAGGGTACGCACGACCATGGTTACGATGAGATTGATAAAAAAGGTGTTACGTTAGCCACCGAGCAAAATAGTCTTCGGATGCAACTTGAGTCACTGCGGCGAGCAAAGCAAATTTCAGAGGAACTAAGAGCTGACCAAGTCGCAAATGCAAATCGACAACAAAAATTGATGGAATCAAAGCTCAAGGTGGCCGAAGAGACAATTAGAAACGAGAAAAAAATTGTGATCGAGATGAAAAAAGCATATGACTCTCAGATCAAATCCATTAAAGATGGAGACGAGGGAAGATTGGCAGAGTTATTAAAGAAAGAAAAAACACTTGCAGATTCACGTCTCTTGGCGATGAAGGGTGTCAATGATAGAAAAGTCTTGCAACTGATGGAAGAACACGAAATTGCTGTGAACAGGATGAAAAACTTTCATGCTCGAGAACTAGCAGAAAATGAGTTGCAACATGATTTGAAGGTAGCAGGTTTGAACGCCAAACTCTCTCAGATCATCAAGCAGCATGTGTCAGCTGCTGAAGAAGGAAAAATCTTGGACAAAGAGAAACTTCAACACATCATATTTACAGAAGAATATATTGCGGGGGCTGACAAAAGGAGGGTAGAAACTCACATTTCAAATTTAAAGTCTCAACTGGTTACAATGGAAAAGGAAAAACGGATAGCGGAATCCAAGACCAAAGATGCTGAATTATCCCTACATAGATTGATGCAAAGCCAGAAGGAAATGAATGAAAAGATGAAAATCTTAAATAAGGCATTAAAAGTTCCACGTACCGTCGTCACGTTGGCAGCTGGAACCAAGAAGGATGAAGCGATCACCAAAATGATGACTCAGCATAAGAAAGATATTGAATTGCTGAAGCAAAAATTTGGTATTGAGATTCGAAAGCTTCATATCGCGCATCAGGCAAAGGAGCAACGATTGATTGAAGAGATGAAGAAGGTCAATCTATCGAAATCAATAGAGCAGCGGAGATTAGAAGTTAAGTTCACCGAGGCGCGGGCTGATATGGTGTCTAAGATGAATAAAAATGCCGAAACCATACAAGACCTCAACGCTTGTATCCTAAAGCTTGAGAAGCAACTAATGCAAGAAAAACAAAAATCTGTCAAATTGGTTCAAGAAACCAAAATGCAATCTGCTGAGAAAGTAAAAAGGTGCGACGAAAGGTGGAGGGTTGCTATCGATGGCATACGGGCCTCTCACACTCACAAAAACGAAGTAATGATGAAGAAACACTCGGAAGAGAAACACCAATATGAAGAAAAGATCCTGAAGGCAAAAGATGATAGGATGAAGGAAATTTCGTTGCTGACCAAGTTCTACGAAGAAAAGGAGAACAAACTTCTCACCAAAATGGAAGAGAACAAGGATCACTTTGCCAAAAAACTAAAGGAAAGTGTTCAGAAGGAGAGAAAGAAACAGAAGTTGAAAGCTAAGAAAGAACTTCAAGAACTCAAGTGGCTGCATAAGAAAGAAGTGGAAAATCTACAGAGACAAACAAAACAGGACGAAGTTAAACGCGAGCGAAGAAAAGAAGAGGCTAAGACACTTTTGAAAGATGTTGACGTGGGTACGAAGACTCAAATGCACTCGAAGGCTACTTTAATCTTGCGTCAAGCTCACGAAAAGGAGAGGTTAAGGCTACAGAAGCGATATGAAGATCTTCGTAATGCCCATACTAATGAGAAGAATGAACTGGATCAACTCCATCGCCAGAGAATTGCTAGGCTAAGCGCGAAAATGCGTGACAACAACCGAAAGCATCAAAGTGTTATTGCAAGGTTGGAAAGGGAGCAAGGGGAAAAGTTGAAGAATGCGATGAAAGAGCAGACAAAGCTGCAAGCCATTCACAGGAAGCAGGTGCAAGGGCTAAAGCTTGCCCAAAAAGAAACTGAGTATAACATCGCTAAAATTCATGTTGCTGAGATTGCAAAGCTGAAGAGCATAATACATGGTAACGAAAGAAAAGAACAAATGATGGAGAAGGCCTTAACTGCTGTCAAAGATGGTGAGGAAGGAAAACTCATGAATATTCTTCTGAAAGAGAAGAAAAATATGCAGGCAGATACGGTTCAAGTGAAACTTGCTTACCAGAAAGAAATCCAAGCTATGAGCGAAGCTATGAGCACATTAAAGAATCAAAAAGATGAAGACGAGGAAAATCTAAAAGATATCATAGAATATCAAGAGAAGCAACTTGAAGAATTATCCAGATTAAACGCTTCATTAAGATCTGCGAACGTGGCTACCTCCTCAGCTTCTGCACAAGAGCAAATTCATTTGTCGCCATTCCATGACTCTCCACGTAAGTACTCACCAAACAGCCTGCATCAACAAAATGCGTCGGAGGAGAAAATAAAAGAGCTGTTAAAGAAAATAAAGGACACCAATTGCTTTAAAGAGGAGAGAGAACGAGCCTTGCTAGCGAGAATCAAAACAATGAAAGCTCAGTTTGTTGCTTTGAGGGAGGGAGACCAATCAAAATGTGATGAAAACTTGATGAAGGAGAGAAATGAGATGTACAAAGAGCTTAGTATGGTCAAAGCATCTGCAGAGGCGGAGAAAGAAATACTCCGAGAGTCATTACATATGTGCCAACAGCAGTTGGAAGCCAAGCTAAAATCAGACCGGGCATTGCTGGAAAATAATTTCAAGAGATTAATGCAAGATAATGAGATTGCACACGAAAGAGAAATTGCAGATCTGAGGTCCTTGATCAGGCAACAAATGGCTCAGCACGCTTTTGATCTGAAGAGAACAAAACTTGCATTTGAAAAGGAAAGGGGAGTGATTGACGGTGAGATCAAAACTTTAGAAAGAAGACCTGTTCAAGCATCATCGGTTCAGAATAATGGCGATCTGAAGGATGACAACGAAGAGATTGATGACAAAGATAAAGAAATGTTACACCACATAGAATTAATGCAGCTTGATCTTGAGAAGATAAAACTTGAAAATGAGAATCAAAGGAAACGTCAGGCAGAGAAGCACAGCTTTGAATTAGGTGTCCTCAATGATAGAATTCGAGACCTTAAACTCCAACTTCATGAACCTGAAGAGAAACAAGGTGGGTAGTATGAACTGAATTCTATGCGAAACAATTCTATGTCATTGTAACATTCTCTGTAGTACTAAAACTACAAACAATCAGTCACATGTTTGCGTGTGTGTGTGTGTGTGTGTGTGTGTGTGTGTGTGTAGGAATGAAAGGAGTAAATGAGACTTTCTTGAAACCAAGCAGCAGTATCATCCCTGGTATCCAAAATACTGATGGTGCGATAGCTACACGTCCTTCCACATCACAGCAGCAGAATCAGCAAGGACAAAAGTTTTTCCTTGGAAAATCAGCCTCTCTTTTATCATCGTCTTCATCATCTCCTTCCGAACCACCGAACAATATAGCAACAACAAGAATTCTGCAAAAGCAACTTGAGGATGACTTGAAGAGAGAGCAAGTTTCAAACAGTAGTCTCCGAGGGGAAATTCTAAAATTGGAAACACGAATATCAGAAATGCATGTCAACCACCAGACCAGTCTAGAACGGGCTTTGGAATTGATGAAAACTGGCGAGGAAGGCAAACTACAGAGTGTTCTAAAAAAAGAGCGACAGGGAGTTGAAGAACATTACAGGCATTACATATGTAACCTGCGTGCAAAGAATGAAGACTTACGTGCATCACTTGAAAATTCGTGGAAACGACTTAAACTGGTGAAGCGCAAGCACGAATTAGAATTGATTCAAACGCAAGAGGAACACATAGCGGCGATATCAGACATTAAGTTGAGCATGTTAATGCCATCATGTGTGCCAATGACTTCTCGGACAGACGACCGCCACGACGAGAATAACAAAGGTGGAGAATCTGGTATTATTTCAGAACACAGGCAACAACAGAAGAAAGAGCACATGAGCCATTGGGAAGCAGGCATCAGAGATATAGTTGAGCACGTAGATGAACTTGACATAAAGGACCAAAAGGACATTGGAATTTTGCTGGAGAATAAAATCCACAATCTTGTGTCAAAGGTGATGATCTCAAATAATCATGGGCGTCGCCGCCCCATTGAAGGGAGAGAAGATACAATATCTAGTTCTCGTAAGCCAGAGTCGGTAAAGGAACACAAAAAGGATATTGACATAATGTCAGCGGTGGCAGAGAAGACAAAGGTTGTTACAATCAAGGAAGATTTAAAGCAGCAGAAGGTTGTGGCAGATACGTCCGGTAACTTTGAAAGTCTCATAAAAAGGCAGAAAATCGAGCATAAGCTAGAAATCAGTCAGCTTAAAGAGGAATATAGAATGGAGAGGTTGGGTTTGATTTTAGAACACAAGAAAGAGCTTATGATAGTTAGATCATCAGCCAGGCAAGAAATGGAGAAACAGCTGCTTCATCTAAAGCACGATATTGAGAAAGAGAGAAAGGATGAGAGTTCATCTTCCTCCACTCCAACCTCTTCCTCTGCGGCAGCTGAAATTGCTGTACAAGAAAAATTAGCTGCGAGCAGATGGATGAGAGAAGCGGAAGCTACATGGAACAAGGAGAGGAATCGCCTACAACAGCAACTTGAAAGTATTCGAGTTACATCGAACGAAAAGCTCTCCCAGCTAGAAAGGCTTCATCAAAATCAATTAAATACATTATTGGTGGAAAGGACTAGAGCTGTAAATAAGACTCGTTCTCATCCAACACATCCTTCTCTTGTCACTAATTCTCTCGCCTACTGTGACGACGGCAAGTCGAAGGAAGAGGGCAGCTCCGAGGTTATGAAATCTAAGGAGGAGGAAGCTCTTCTTAGAGATTCAGTGCGACAGTCTCTAAAATACGAGCATGAGGTAGAATTAGAACGCATTCACTCCAGATATAAGAATGAAATTGGTGAACTAAGAAGAAGTACAAGTATCATTGAGGAGAGAATGCGCAATTTCCATGAAGATCAAAAGAACGCACTACGAGCTCAGCTTGAGGCGATTAATTCGCAGAATGAATCGAAATTGATGAAATTATTAATGGATGAAAAAGCGAAGACAAAATTAGCATTCGGTGAGCTTAATATGCTTAAAGCCCAGTCGAGTGAGATGGCAGAGCATGCGAATAAAGCACAGAGGGAATCTACCACACAGTTACTAGACTGCAAGGATAGAGAAATACAATTACTTAAAGCACGACACAGACAGAACATTGAAGATCTTCGCAAGAAGTGGAGTCTACAAATGGTGCAGGAGTTGGAGAAATCTGCTGCAGAGACCAAAACATCAACAAATCAGCCTGAATCTAAGTCTATTGCGATCCAAGACATCATTACAAAGGTGATTGATCGAGAGAGGCTGTTGTTTCACAATAATAAATTTGGTGATGAGGATGAGAAGCAGCTAGTAGTGAACCAACGCGGTGATATGACTCAAAGCAGAAATAACAACACCAATATCCCGGACCGATGTCCTTATTAAGTCGAAGAACGAAGTCAGAGACAGAAGTGAAAACAACACCAGCAGCAGCATTACCACTCCATAAACCACCAGAAACACATGTACTAGAAACCGAACTATCTATTTACAAATCTAAGCTAAGAGATAGGCAAAGAGAGAATGATGTTCTGTTTGCAAAAGTCAACACCTTACAAGGGAAGTTGCATGAACTAGATGAGCAAAATGAAAAACTGCTCAAGGTGATACAGGCCTCAGACGCGAGACACAAAATGGAGACTGAGTCCTCAGAGAGAAAGCATCGAAACCAATTACAAATGGTCAGGGAGAGCTTGGTGCCTGCTGCTTCGCCGGCTGTGCCCACAAAAGATTCAACAAATCCAATCTCAATTCCTAGTGCTAATCATGGAGACGACAATGATAACATCTTCAATCTCGTTCTTGAGCGCGACGAACTCAAGACTTCGATGGAAAAGGCAACTAGAAGAATGAAAAAATTGGAATCGGAAATGCAAGAGCTTGTAGACCTGATTGATAATGAGAGAGCTTCTCACCAGAAAGAGTTGACTTCCATAGGCGAAGGACACGGAAGAGTTGTTCAAGCCCTTCAGTTAAAACTCAAGCAAAGGGACATCCAGCTTGAAATGATCGAAAAGCTCAAGAGGGAAGCTGGGAAGAAAGATGATGATGTGAAAACCAGTAGTAGTAGTAGTAGTAGTAGCTTAGAGATAGAGAAGATCCGCAAGATGCAAGTACAGTTGGAACTACAACTTGGTGAAAAAGCCAATCTAAAAAATGGTTTCGAAGAATATAAGCTCCAAATGGAGATAGAAATGAACAATATGAGACAAAGTCATGAACATAATTTGATGGAGATTCAACAGCAGGTAAAGAGAATTCAACGTCATCATCCTGAATAATAATTGCAATTCATCTTTTGTTCGAATTTTACACTATGGATAAGCACCACCATGGAGATGATAAATACTGTATCACCTAACTGTTTGTTATATGTTTAGTACCATAAGAAACTGGAGGAAGAAAGACGTCAATGGAAATCCCAACTTCAGATGGTCAAAATCGAGAATATCGTCAGTACAAAGGTAGGAAAATTTACGTTTTTGTTTTCTGAATTGATAAACTCATTTGTTTTATTTTGCACTACTAACTACATAATCATCAGTCGGGTACATCATTATTAGCATTATCATCATCAAGGGGTAGTGAAGAGGCCCCCCCAGTCTCTTATCCAACCAATTCTGGAGAAGAAATGAAAACAAATAGAGCTACATCCTCTCTTCCAATCGGTGTTGAACAGTTGAGAGCGTTAGAAAAGAACCATGAAAGAGAGCGACAGCAAGCGGAGCAAAAAGTGCAGAGTGTCAAAGATATGCACAACGACGATATGATTATCCTAAAAATGAAACACCGAATGGAGCTCCAGCGATTGATTGATGAGATCAAAGTGAGAGACAGTAAAATATCCATCCTGCAGATGACAACGACGAGTGAGATTTCGACTGGAGGAGGGTACTTAGGGAGAAAAGAGGGAAGTAACGGCGCTATTGAGGCTCGGATTGTGAAATTACAGTATGATTGTGAGCAAGACAAGTCGCGAGCTCTTAAAAATATGAAAGATGTCCATGAGAAGCAGGTCAACGAAATGAAGGAGCAATTGCAAATGGCTATACAAAGCCATGAGCTTGAAATGGGAAAGCTACACAAGAAGCACTTAGAACGAACGAAAATCCTCAGAAGACAATTGCATCAAGTGGAAGAAGACTCAGAGCAAAGACTTAAAGAATGGAAATCTTCCCGTGAAACCCTCCTTCAAGAGGCACTCGTTGGTATCAAATCTCGAGAAAATAAGAGGATTGTGGAAATGGTGCTGAAACAAAAAGGTGAGGCTGACAAGAAGGTAGCAAAGGCGATGGGAAAATGGAGACAAGAAAGGAGGCAACTTGAAGAGTCCCATCACCAAGAAGTTCAATCGTACATACGTAAAATGGATCATCTAGGGAAGCTCGCTGAGGGAGCTCAACGTAGAGAAAGAGAACAATCGAAAATTTTCTTATCACAGCGAGCCGAATTGATGGACCAACTGCAGCAGAAAGAGATTGAGTTGCTTAATCCCATGCGCCATAATGTTCAAAGTGAAGGCGAGGCAAAAGCACATAATAAGTCTTCGTTTACGTCGATCGGTGCGCAGCAACAGCATCCTAATAATAGTGACAGTAAATGTAGCCTTAAAGAACAGGCTGGGGAAAAGCACAACAAATTCGGTAATACTGAAATAGAGGGACAAGGAGAGAAAGATGTTACTCGAAGGAGTTCCATTCTTTTCCAGAAACAGTATGCAGAACTTGAGGAAAAGTACCAACAATCCATGCAAGCAGAGATGAGAAAACGAAGAGAAGAATCGAAAGAGCTGCTGACTCTTCTACAAGAACAGCAAAAGCGACATACAGACGAAATAGAGAAAGAGAAGTCAAATCACAAGATGATCGTAGCAAAACTCATGGAAGATTATAAATCTGAATTGCAGGCTGCGAAGAAAAGTCGTCATCATCGCCAAAATACACAGAGTCATCTTATGAGCAGCTTTCAAGATTCTATTTCGCCAGATATGCCTTTGATCATCGATGAGCTTCAGCGGGAATTACATACCACGAAGGAGAATATGAAGGAAATAGAACTGGCACATCAGTCTCAGATCCATCTTTTTGAGGCCAAAGAGGCATTTTTCAAGAAAAGGCTAAAGCAGCAACTTGAAGATGAGGTTGGAGGGCCATCTATGCAACTTCGTATACTGACTGCGGGCGATCAAGACAAGGAGGAGATACAAAGGAGTTTCTCTGAACTTCGATTAGAGATAGAAAGAAAAAATAAGCTACTTGAGGAAAAAGATGAAGATATTGTGAGTTCTGAAAGAGAACGGCGAGTTGAGTATGAAAGGATGATGGTGCTGATGAATCAGCAAAAGAATTCTTTTGAAAAGCGCATCCAAGTTCTTATGGACACTTTGGAAAATGAGAAAAGGGGCTCAAGGATAGAAATGATAAAGTTGCAGGAAGAGTCGGAGAAAGCACGTGTAGAGCAAGACCAAAAATGGCAGCTTCAACTTGATACAATTCAATCGTGGGACGGTGAAAAACTTGCGAGACTTCTTGCAGAGGAAAAGCTTCGAATCTCAAAGCAGATTTCGGATGAGAGGACGAATTGGATGAGAAAGATGAAAGAGCTCGAAGATAGTCTTGGAAAGGCAATCAATCAAAGGCATACGGCCCAGGAAGAGTTGCACAATGCCGAGATTCAGATAAAAAAAGTTTCAGAAGCTTTGAAAAGGGAAATAGAGGAAAGAGATGATACCATCTCAAGTGCCTTGAGAGAGCAGCAGCTAGAACACTCTAAAGAAATGAGAAAAGCTTTCTCTGAGTTTGGTGTATCTACCGTGACTACTACAGCAACAGCTGCTTCTTCTATCATTTCTAATTCAGCTGCTACCCTAACCCCTGAAGAAAAGCAAGAGATTGCAGCTGCTTCAGACATGGCGAGACTAAAAAACCAAGAATTACAAAGTCTATACGAGAAGATTGAACTCCTTCAGAAACGACTCAAGAAAACGAAGGAACAGCACAATTCCTTACACGATACTGTGGCTGACCAGAAAATACTACATGCGAGTGAATGCCAGAGGCTTGCAGGTAAGCATGCTAATGAATGCCAAGCTATCCGTAAAAACATGGAAAGATCACGACGTGAGGTCGAAGAGCTTCTCCGAACCAACTACAAGCAGAATATTGTAATCATGAAGAAGCAATTTCAGGCAATCAGCCAGGGGAAAGCCAAGCTATTGATGTCTTTAATGGAAGAAGAAAAAAAGAAGGCGAAAGAGGGTCTAGAGCAGATTATCAGTATTAACAATGCCGACATGGAAAATCTGAGAATCTCCCACCTTAGAGAGAAGGATATCCTGAATAGCAAAATCGAGGCTCTACAATCGCAATTACGAAATGTACGACAAGGAATTAAAACGCCTGAAGATAATACTAGTACTGCAAATGAGGTGGAGGAGGACTACAAGCTTCAAGATTTGCGCTCTGAGCTAGTAAATCTTCAAAAAAAATTTGGCCAAGTCGAGCAAGAACATGTATCCGAGGTGAAGGGCTTGCTAGGGGAGAATCAGAAGCTGCAAAATCAAATAGCAGAATTAAGCCAACAACTCTTCCAAGAGCGAGCACGGAACATGATTGATAACGTTGAGGAGGGAAAGCCAAAGATTGCAAAAGTGGAAGTTAAGCATAGCAGCGGAAAGAAAGAGACAGACATTGATGGCGTCAACAACAACAACAACAATGATGATGATGATAATAATGATGATAATGGCAGGGATGATGAGAGTAAAGCGGAGAGCCTTAGCGTTGTTGGTACAGTAGCCTCTCTTTCAGAGTATGAGTCAAAAGCACTCGTAACAATGAATAGCCAGTACCAGACAAATAATCTAGTATTATCTCAAAATGTAATGGATACAAAGACTGTGGACGATATGCTGTACGTTGTGGACAAGCTCGAGCGAATAGGAGATGGATCAATCAAATCTATGGAATCTGGGGTGGTACTACCGAATTCAGTTGTAAATCACGTTAGAGAGCTCAAAGCTACTCTGACAAAAGTTACTCAAGAGAGGAAAACATACCACAAGATGATGCTTGATGCTAGCAAGCACCTTGCTATGAGCCAACGGGCTACAGATATCCTGGAGAAGGAGAATGAAAAGCTGAAATCACAAATATCGACGGTATTAATGGAGAAAAAAATGCTGGAGGCTGAAATTCACCAGCTTAAGAAATTATCCAGACAGAAAGACTCCGCTGCAGTAGGAGGTTCTTCCTCGTCGAGATCAGCTAGTGGTCAAGATGCTGCACCAGTCCTACTACTATCGGACAGCGACGATGACAATTCGCAACAAAAGAATAGTAAGGACCACAAGAAAAACACGAGAAAGAAGGCGGCTTCGATCGTGAAAGAAACTAATGCCAACACCAGTATTATTTCTGATGAGGAGGCAAAAGGCTCAGCTTCTGCAGCTAGTGGTGGAAAAGGAAGAGGAGGAGGAGGAGGAGGAGGAAATGGAGTAGTTGGGTCAGCAGTTATTCCACCACCAACAACAACACAACTAGCACCACCACCACTAGCTGCATCCGGAAATGGGATTCCCCCTCCACCGCCTGCTTTTCTCTTGCCACCTGGAGGTGGGGGAGGAGGAATACCTCCCCCACCTCCTCCAGGATTATTAGGTCTCGGAGTAGGAGGAATTCCACCACCACCAGGAGGATTATTAAACTTTGTACCTCAAGAATCTCTGGAGGATAAGATTCTCAAAGAACATGGTCTGGAAAAGCCTCAAGATTTCGTGCCCAAGCAGAAGATGAAGAAATTGCACTGGAATAAAATCAAGGTGGGGGATATCCCAGAGAGCGTTTGGCTCCCAATCAACAAGCAACTAGTTGAGCAGAAGAAGCAACAACAACTACTACTCAAGTCCATGGACCTAGAAGATGTATTTGCAGAACGAAAGCTCGGAAGAAAAAAGAAGAAAGAGGCTAGTGGCATCAAGAAAATTGTCAAATTGATTGACTCAAAGAGGGACCAAAATGTTAAAATCGCTCTGAATGCACTAAAGATGCCTCCAGATCGCATCTTGAATGCCCTCATTGGTATGCATCAGGACGTCCTACCTCTCGATTCGCTAAATCGTATTTCATCCGTATTTCCAAATGATGAAGAACTGAGGAAAGTAATGAGTTACAGAGGAAATGTGGCCCAATTAGGCCAAACTGAAAGGCTCTTTCGCACACTGGGATCAGTGTATGGCCTCAAGACAAGATTGCAACTGTTCCAATTTACCCAAGAATTTCCTACTTTAAAGAGGAAACTTGAAAGAAATCTTATGACAGCGCGGGCTGGATTTGAGGCGGTACTTCACAGCAAAGCACTTCAAGGGATATTGAGCACGCTGCTTCAGTATGGTAACTACATGAATTCTGGGTCGAGACTTGGGAAGGCTTATGGCTTCACACTGAAAACATTAGAACTGCTGAGTGGTTTAAAGTCTACAGATAATAAGACCAACTTGATGCAGCATTTAGTCAGAGATGTTACTAAGAAAGGAGGCCTTTGTGCCCGCTTTTTAAATGAGATGAAAGGAATTCCCGCAGCTGCAGCAATCGATAGCTCACACCTTAATCTACAGTTTCAAAAGGTACTATGGCATCAATGGCCTCTCTGTCCTCTCTCTCTCTCTCTCTCTCTCTCTCTCTCTCTCTCTCTCTGTGTGTGTGTGTGTGTGTGTGTGTGTGTGTGTGTGTGTATAGGGGGGGAGGGGAGGGTGGTTTAACATAACGAGATTGTTGTAGTCATCAATACTAATACTCTATTATGAATCATATATTCAATTTAGATGAAAGATAATATCTCGTTGCTTAAGGAAAGCCTCAAAGAGCGACCTTCAAATCTTCCCAAATGGCAAAGAGCACGCCCCTACCCTTCCACTGCATTTGAATTCTATAAAACTGTGAAGAAGGATGTGGAGAGAATAGAGGAAATGTTTGCTCAGTGCAGCATGAAATTCGAGAGAACCCAGAAGTATTTAGTCGATGAAGAGAAAAAATGGGAGGAAATGTTTCAGAAATTAGCAGAGTTTTTGGTGAATTTCAAAAAGGCACAAATGGAGGTACAAAAAAAGGATAAAATTAAGCAGCCGCCAAAGAAAGGAGATGAAGAAGGATCTCAACAAACGGCGAAACCCTACGAAACCAAACTCTCCCCAAACAAATCGTCGTCTTTGAAGGGGGGAATTGCTGAGAAGAAGAACAAGACCAAAAATGAGATTACAATATTTTCAAGTCCGGAGGAGTTAAAGCAGATGCGTTCTCAATGGAAAGAGACTCAGAAAAAGTTGCAGAAAGCTCTTGAAAAGGCCAAAATGGAAGAGGAGACTACCAGTCAAGATTTTGAAACAAACGAGTTTTCCTACATCGAAGAAGCAAAACATTTAAAAAGCGGCAGTGGAGTAGTCAAAAAAAGAGGTAGTGCGGAGACACTTACCAGCAGGGAGATTGATCTCTTAAAACGACATCTCCAAGGGCTTGCCGATGGTAGTAGTAGTAGTAGTAGAGGAGGAGGAGGAGGAGAAGGTAATAGTAGGAGTAGCTCCGTTGCGGGTGGTAGTATTATCAGCAGCCTAAATAATTCATTCGAAACATCGTCGATATCGTCTTCTCCACAGCGCCAACGACAGCAGCAGCAGCAGCAGCAGCAGCAGCAGCTCCGTACAATTTCTACAGCAGTGGAGGTCCCTGGCCCTCTTCTTTCTGATGATTCTCAAGGAATGGCAGATAGTGTTAACGATCGAAAGGAAATGGACAATGATGGTGATGATGATGATGGAATATCCTCTGAATATGACAGTGACACAGAAACGCAGAAAAAGCCCGCACATCTCGAGGAACTTATGAAAGATCTACAGGAGATCAAGGATGATGAATTTGCCTCTAAGGTAACAGCAGTTGATCATTATGTTGAATTGTTAAGTGCTACTTACAACTGTATCGCCTTCTGAGCATTCTCCCTCTTCACCACTCCTCCATCTTCTTCCTCGCCACCTCCTCCTTCCTATGATTAACCCCAATTTCTCTCTATTATGGATCTCTATTATCGTATAATAATTACTACTACCTTGCCTCTACTACTATCAGGTGCAGGACGCCGTCCAAAAGGAAACAGAAAAGTTACACTACGAGTACAAAAAGAGGATGGAAACTTTGAGAAATAATCATGCAGAGGAGGTAATATTTGTCTTGAGGCAAATTAATGAATTTTAATTTATGCATACACAATGACAGCATTGAAAAAATAATATATTCCATCATCTTTCAAATATTCTTAGAATGAATAATTATATATATATATATATATATATATATATATATTCTATCATTAAAATATTAGATGGAACAGCTTAAGGCAAACTTTGCAATAAGAGGCACAGAAACCCCTCAAAAAGATCGCAAATCAGCTTCATCAACGTTATCAGCTTCTTCGAGGCGGCATCATCAACGTGTTGTGTCAAGAGGTGCTCTAGACAGCTCTCCTCCTCATCATCATCATCACGATGATGCTACTGCTACTACTAATACTACTACAGAGATTGCAAATACCAGCAGCAGCAGGAATGAGATGCAAGAGCTTCTCAGGATGAATGAGGAAATACGCAGAGTGGAAGAAGACCGCCAACGAGAGCAAGAAGAATATGAGAATCGTTTGACATTACTGACACAAACACACGAAAACGAGATGAAGAAGCAGAGGGCATTGTTTCAACAGGAACTCGAAAGGCAAAAAGCAGAGGCAGCAACGACACAAAATCCTGACTTTAACTCTATTACTCTTAGTTCTTTCAGTACACCAGCAGGAACCCAATTGAACACGCCACAAAGCTCTGCGCCTGGATCTCCTAGAAAGAGTAGTGGTGGTGGTGGTGGTGGTGGTGGTGGTGGTACTAGCAACGACGAGAATTCAAAGAAACTCAAGATGGCAGTTAAATATCTCAAGGCTCAGTACGCAAAACTTAAGCGAAAGTTCAAAGAATCTGAAATGAGACACAAGTTGGAAGAAAAGAAATTGCAAAATAAAGTCGGCAAGCTTGAGGTAATTTGATCACATTTCTCGAAATTCCAGTTGAGTGGCAATTAAATAATCTCTCCCTCCCTCTCCCTCTCCCTCTGTCTCTTGCTCTGTTACTAATCGTTCAGAACAACTACCCTCTTCCCAAAAATGCCGACATATTGGAGCAGACTCTTGCGGCTACAAAACTTCGTCTCGCACAGATAGAATCTGAACGAGATGACTTAGAGGATCAGATCGCTGTTCTCAGAGAAGGTAACGAATCGCAGGAGTTGGCATTTCTACGTAAGGAAACAGATGAGTTAAGAGAGACACTTACCTCAATTAAAGTCGATAAGCAGACAATCGAAGTTAAACTCAAATTAGAATTGGATAGATACAAAAACGTGGAGCATCAGCTAGCTGCCACAAACTTAGAGCTCGCAATGGCTAAATCCGAGAGAGACGATTTCCAAGACCAAATTAAGGAATTAGAGGAAGAAATGAATGCACAGAGGTCACTGAATATCAACATGAAGGAAAAAATGCAGGAAATATCCCAGCAACTACGCTCTGAAAAAGAATTAAAAGTTAAGATACATCAACAAAATGCTCAAATAGAAAAACTCAAGGCATATCTGAAGAATCTAATGCGTCAGCAAATGAAGAAGTAGGATCATGCAAGCTAATGTTGAAAACGATAATTATAGATCAAAACAATGAATATTATGTCATTATGACAGACTATGAGATCATTTCGTACGCATGACAACGTCATACCTAGATGTGAGACATGCAGGGCTAGAGGGTGATTCACTTCTTTTTGAGCCTGATGATGCACGCATCAATCTAGCAATGAGCTGCGCGATTGCTTAATGCTACTGCGAGCACAACACACAACGGCAATTTGCAAGATCTGAACGCGTGCTCAATTGCTACTATGAAGCCACAGCAATGCAATTTGACGCCCACAAGACAGTGTCGCTCTGCTCGTCTTGTGTTTTTTGTGCAGGCTAGCTTGGCAATCTCTGATCAAATGAAATGCCGAATTTGGTCACATTGCTACATCCTTGTGTCATGCTGCATTGTGCACACTTAGACAGCTCATGCACAACATGACGCTGACTAATCAAACAGCTAGCATGTTTTGCATGCGCATGCAATGTTCAACTACGTGTGAGCATAGCGCTCATCAGCAGCTAGGTAGCTTTGATTCAGTTGCAAGCCAGCGCACTGCTGCTACTGCTACTGCGCTGCGTGTACCTGTGACCTCACTCGCTCATGCTAGCGCTGTTGCATGATGCGATGCATTGCTACACATTAGATCAATTACACACGAAGATTGAACGATGTGATATTGAACGGTTAGCAACACATCAATCAGTAGATGGAAGTTGCAAGTTTGCGTGCTTGTAAAGCTTACTCAGATAACTCCCATTTGTTCTTATCAACTGCCGTGGCGGCCCAAATTCAACAACACGCCCCTTGTCCAATACCTGTCGTTGTTTTCAGACTGAATATTAGAATCCAATCATCACATTATGAAATACTTTCGTTTCACTTACCGCAACACGATCAAATCGATGAATGTGCTGCAGACGATGACAGATCATTAATACCGTAAGATTTAGATCCAATATCTGCCAATTTATTTTCCGCACGATATAGTTTTCCTCAGAAATGCAAATAAATATTTTGGTAGAATTTTATTCTACACGTAACGAATACAAAACCATTATCATGACGCATACTCATATTCCAACGCACACACGTGTCATCATATAAGCACTCACACATTTGTTGAATATTCTTACCGCATCATGAATTTTTTCGTCGGTGTCGAGATCCACATGCGCTGTTGCCTCATCGCAAAGTAACACACGAGTTTGATCTGCTGCAATTAACGCTCGTGCCAGGGCTATTAATTGTCTCTCCCCAGAGCTGAAGTTAGATCCTCCATCTTTAACTGTATGGATAGCAGCCAATGATTTTAATCTAAAATATTCGCTCGTGGCTCTGTTTATACTCATTTGTAGTAGTAGTAGTAGCAGTAGTAGTAGTAGTAGTGGTAGTATTTTGCCAATAGTACCAGAAGTTATATAAGTTTCTATGCTCAAATACATCATGAATGTATGCACCCAAGAAGGCGTTGATTGCCTCTTGCTTTCTCGCTTGATATTGCGATGATATTTTGCAGATTAAATATCCTTAAATAGCATACTTTTTTGGTTTACTCTTGTGTGGAGATAGATGGTGTAAAACATTTTTCGATCATTAAGTTGAGGAAAGAGAAAAACCAACAGCTTCTTCTTACTACCTTCAAAATCAAGTTGTCCTGGAAGACTTCTTACTTTATCAGCAAGGCCTGCTTTCTCAAGAGCATTCCAAATCGCAGCATCGTCATTGTTGTCAGATTTGTTGTAACTATAGCTGCTGGATGGTAAACTGCTACGAGATGATTCCTCCGTATCATCAACGAAAACTCCTAACAAGTTTCTCCTCAAAGAAGCAGCTATAAGAACGGCATCCTATGATTAATATTCACACAAAATACAGATGTCATTTAGATACTACATACGAAGAAAGCAACCCATAAGGAAGGACGAACGAAGATGACACATCATGATGCTATAGCAGAAGCAACCTAGTAGCACTCTAAGAATAACGATGAAGTAGTAGTAGTAGTAGTAGTTGTTGTTGTTGTAGTATCGCATGATGGATGGATGGATGGATGGATAGATAGATGGATAGATGGATTGATGAATTCAACTACTACTACTTTTTATACTACTACTACTAATAATAATAATTATAATAATAATACTTCCACTTCCAGATCTTCACCACCCTGTTCTCTCTTCCAAATGTTGATAATAACCATGTTAGTTTTATATTATTATTATTACCTGATCAACAACCTGAACCATAGACCTGAGCTCATTTAAAGACAGTTGCCGTGTATCTTGGTTATCGATGTAGATATTCCCCCTCGAGATTGGATAGAGACGAGCTAGCACTGAAAACAGAGTTGATTTTCCACAACCCGTCCTTCCACATACTGCCACTTTTTGATTCGGTAATATGCTAAGAGCAATTCCTGTAGTAATGATAATAAAGAATATATATATATATATATATATATATATATATAATCGTTACTTCTTAACAATTCCATAAGCGGATTGAAAGAAAGGCGAATGGACGACGTTTTTTCCTTTCTAATTGAAAATATTACTACTACTACTGCTGCTGCTACGTGCTGCTACGTGCTGCTATTGCTGCTGCTGATTTATGTCTACCCGACGTCATTTTCCACATATAGTGGTAGTAAATAGTAGTCATTACACATAAACTACGAAGAAGCAGCAGCAGCAAGTACATGTGGTACTATTACTAATAATAAGTTAATACCTTTAAGAACATACGGTTTATGCAAGCGATACCGCATGTATACATTTTTGAGGACTAGAGCTCCACCACCACCATTACCACCACTATTATAATTTATATCAATAGTAGCATTATCTCCTCCTTCGTTCATCGTTGACTTGCTATCAAACCACTCTTTTGATTCTTCTTTCTTATCTCTACCCACAGCCGTTGTTACACCATATTCATGATGACGATTGATGTTGTCCTGAAATGATGATGATAACCAAATATCGAAGAAATGTGTAGATAGAACAGAAAGCTAAGGTTTTTGCTGCATGATATTCTACTTACTTACTTTATCTTTTGTGCTGCATACATACATACATACTTGCATGCATTCATTATTATTACCCTATACCTACATACATAGCTCTGCCTACCTACCTGTGGTGGTGGTGGTGGTGCTGCTGCATCGTCAAAATCTGTGCGGATGAGACGAGTATACCTAAATCGTCAATGGTTGGAGAAAAGCAAATAAATGTAAATTAACAGTGATATCTTCATTTAGATCTACATAACAAGCACTGCTATATGATGATTTTCCATGCAGGTACTACTACTTGGTAAGAATAATAGACGCTGATGACGAATAAACTACTAGTAGTAGTAGTGCTGCTACTTACTCCGCAACACGCTCCACAGATACAAAGTTTGTTTCAACGCTTGTTAGTCCTGTGAGATAATCCATCATTGACCGCTGAAGCTGTGCGGCATATAGTAAAACAAGGCCCATCTCCGCAGTGCTCATGGTACCGTTTGATATTAAGAAAACGCACGTTATTCCACAAGAAAGATACAGCAAACATCCAGCTTGTGTTGTCAGAGCTTGAGACCATTTCAAGACGGCATTATTAGCATATTTCTTTCTTGCCATATCCTCAACAAGTAAAAGAGATTTATGCTCAAACAACAAGCCTGCATCATATGCGTGTACTGTTGGCCTACCAGCCATTGTATCTGAAAAATGAGCGTAGCATGGGGAATGAGCCATTGCAGCAAGTCTCCTAGCATCTCGAGCAGCTGTCCTTACTTTTGTGAATATTTTATAGTAGATTGGGGTGATAATCAGAAGAGCTCCCACAGAATACGGAGCATAAATCATCACTAACGAAAGCATTGAAACGAGTGATAGAGTCTTGGTAAGTTGCTGCAAGATTGCACTCGGAACGAAGCTATCAATAGATTGTAAATCTTGTAGAAAACGATTCAGTATGCGTCCAGAAGGAGTAGCATCAAAGAAGGGCATATCTGCAGACAGCAGTCCTGTAATCATTAGTCCATGGAGAATTCGAGACGCTACAAGTGAGCAAATTGTGAGGAGAACCGTGGAGAGAGCAACCACCTAAAAGATAGATAGATAGATAGATAGATAGATAGATATAGGTAGATCATTAGTACCATCACAACAACAACAACAACAAAGAAAAGAAGAATTGAATATATTCAGTAATAGTAGAGTAGTCGTTTCAGCAGGAACAAGATTTTGAGGAGGAGGCATCAACGGTTAGTGTTGTGTATTATCATCGTCATCATTATTATCATGATTATCATGATTATCATATGTTACTCTTAACTTACCACTGCATTTGCAGCACCAATACTTCCATATATTACGAGATCGATTTCTCCTTGTTTGCCTCCTTGTCTACATTTGCAGTAGAAGTAGAAGTAGTTGTATAAATATGTATATATATATATATATATATATTTATATCGTTATTTAAAATTGCCTGTCCCATCATCATCATCCCATCCCCCTCCCCTTTGTATCCCATTCCCTCCCCTTGTTATCAAACATAATAGATAAACGTCCAAAATAATGTTACGGAGGAGTGAGTAAGAATACTACAAGATTTTTGAGGTGACTCTGCCTTCGTTTCTTCTTCTTATTATTATTAATATTATTATTGTTATTATTATTATGCCTCTCTTCGTTGATTTATTCGTTCATTCTTCTACTGCTACTATCTTATCTTTTCTTATCTTCTTACCCCCTCCCTGCCCATATTGATAGCCAAACATTTGAAAGAATTCCAAGGATCGCTCCGACAACAACGAGGATGATGAGGACAGTTACGGTAGTGTACGTTCCAAAGGCATTAAGATACACTTTGAAGTCAGTCCATGCAATAAGGCCATGTGCACGATTTTCTGAGCTGGAAGATGAAGAACCTGCCACTTCTGATGTTATTTGCTCAATACATCGTTGATCTAATGTACGTCCTTCATATTTACGAATCTTACGTTTGAGATGTGCAATACATTCTCCAAGAGAAACCTCCACTTTGTCTAAATCATCTTCTTCCTTCTCTTCTTCTTCTTCTTCTTCTTTCGAGTGGTAATTCTTCCTCCCATTTCCCCTTATGATTCTGGTAGTAGTGCTAGTAGAAGTAGTAGTAGTAGTTCTGCTATTCTTCTTTTCCTCACCATCAAACACCACGTTTCTTGGCCGCCCTTCTAGCATATTGCCATCATCATCATTCTTATTATCATCACCACTATCCTTGTTATTTGTTTTCTCCCCCTCTTCTTCTTCTTCCTTTTCTTCTTTTTTCTCCTCCACAACGACATACTTGAGCAAGCTCTGACCAGCCTTGGCTAATATCTTTGACCATGGGCCGTTGAGGTAAATGCGTTCATCTTTCAATACAATTACACGCGTAACTTGTGGACGGGTGATATATTGAAGCTGATGTGTGGCGAGGATGATTGTTTTGTTTTGTTTGGGATCTATGAGATATCTTATACACCGATCCCATATCAAAGTGCCTGTATGGGCATCAACAGCTGAAAGCACATCGTCGAGAAAGTAGTTATCAGCATCAGCATATATAGCTCTTGCTAAAGCAATTCTTGCTTTTTGGCCCCCAGACATCTGCACACCTGACTCTCCCACAGATGTTTGATCTTTTTGTTGTAACATCTCCAAATCGCTTTCTAGAGCAGAGGCATGAATGGCAAAATCATATCTTTTCTTGTCCATTTTTCTTCCAAACAGGATATTAGTCTCGATAGTAGCGTTGAGAAGAAAAGGCTTTTGGCCAACATAAGCTCTTGAACCTTTTACGAAGACTTCCCCCCCTAAAGGCCTAATTGCGTGTGCCATAGTTTTAAGGAGAGTGCTCTTTCCAGAACCAACACCGCCTGATATAACTACCAACTCTCCACAACGAATAGAGGCTGAGACCTTCGATAGTACAATATGTTGTTGTTGTTGTTGATGATGATGATGATGATGGTTCTTCTTCTCCTCCATCTCCTTCTTCTTCTTCTTCTTTAACAGGTACCCCAATAACCCTCCTTCCATTCTAATGGCGATCATGCTGTTGCGATTATTATGAGAATTAACTGCTGGAGTCGTTGTTGTTGTTGTTGTTGTTGGTCCAAATCTTTTTCCTCGTTCTTGGCTTGTTGACGAGTGCTTTGCGTCACTACTACTGATTGCTTCACCATCATCACCATTACTACTTCTTATGATACTGCTACTATGATGATGATGATGATGAGCAGATTGCAAAAAGGCTAATGATTCTTCTTGATCATCATCATCCTTGGTGGTGGAAGATGATGATAACATAGTAGCCTCCATCTTCTTCTTCTTCTTCTCATCATCAAGGATGCAAGTATTCCCGACACCATCATGTTGTCCTCCTCCTCCTCCTCCTCCTCCTCCTCCTCCTCCTCCTCCTCTTCCCCCTCCTAGTAGTAGTAGTAGTAGTAGTAGTAGTAGTAGCGGTAGTAGTAATAGCAGTAACAAGTATCAGTACCGTGCCGAGCTTGATTCATCCGTTCATTCATAGGGTTAGGCGTACATGTATGCATGCATTCATCTTCCTTTCTACTTTCACTTCTTCTTCTTCTTCTTCTTCTTCTTCTTCTTCTTCTTCTTCTTTGTGACCACCTTCTGCTACTCTCCATATTGCCGACTTGTGAAGAAATGTGGAAAGTCGGTTGCAAGAAGGAGTTAGCTGTGCATAGAGATTGAACATTCCGGGAAGTGTGTTGATGGACCATTGCATTTGATTTATCCAAGCTAATACCGTGAAAGCCACTGGCAAGAAGAAGAAGAAGAAGAAGAAGAAGAACAAGGAGAAGAAGAAGAAGAACATATAATAATAATGATAAGACACACAGACATAATACTAGTATTACTAAATTGATCATATTGTGTATGTGTGTGTGTGTGTGTGTGTGTGTGTGTGTGTGTGTGCGTGTTTGCCTCCCTTACTATCATAAATCAGCATCATAAAGAAGAAAGTAGTAGTAGTAGAAGAACAGTGGAAAGAATTGCTCGTCGTCATGCTTAATGCCGATGATACATGGCAACGAATTGCAACTACTACTACTACCACTAGTACCTGTTGGATCAAGAGTCTTTTGTTCATAAACAGTGTACCATGTGAATATAGATACTGGAACAGCTAAAGATGCTACAGTCCCAGAGAATTGATTGAAAGCTGACCAGTAGTTTGCACTCTTCAGATTAGACAATTCTTCCTCTCGGGCCTAAATAATAATCAAGATAATGATAATAATAATAATATTATCATTAATAATTAAGAAACTGTTAATGCTGATACTACTTATACAACTACTAGAACCACTACTACACAAGAAGGAAAAGAACAATGGCAGCAGCAGTAGGAGGAGGAGGAAGAGTAGAGGTGGAGGAGGAGGACTGCGCGTGCCTTCGTTGTTTGCGCATCATCGTCATCGTCATCATCATCATCATCATCATCATTATCATATGTATACAACTGAACCCAGCAGCAGCAGCAGCAGCAGCAGCAGCAGCAGCATATTCGTTAGGTTGTTCTTTGCAGTCGTGCTACTTCTACTATTCTTATCCTTCCTTTTCTGTGTTCTCGTCATTATTATTCATTATTACTTCTACTATTCTTCTTCTTCTTCTGTACTGTCATTTTTGTTTATTATTACTTATACTATTTACTTAATACTACCCTTTCAACCCTCATCCTCCATAAAGGCTCGCACATCTGCAGCTTTATTGCTTTGATTGTTTTTATCAAACCATTCATCACACGAGATCTCTGATCCCGTGATACTTGCACTCTAGTGTACACTGGAATTATCTTCTTATAAACGTACCTACCGATCATAAAACATATTTACGATGATGATGACGATGATAAAAAAAGGAGAAGAAGAAGGCTGCTTTAATAGTATTGTTTTCTACTTAATAACAATTAGTGTGGCAATAATGATGATGTAGAAAAAGATGATGATGATGATGGCGATGAATGCATAAATGAGCTACTATGTAGGGGGCAGACAATAATAATTAGACAAATTCTCTCCTCACCATGCAGCATTATCATATTATGGCCATTATTATTATTATTACATATTCAGAGCTGTGCCAAAGAGGATCATTGAAACTCCAATAAATGCAGCATTCCCAACGAGCTCATAAACAAAATATAAGCATGCAGGTAAGGAGCATACAGCCCATGTCCATTGCGCCAGGAAAAATACAACCCACTCCGACTTGGCAAATTCATCAGCGTCTGTTGCGACGAGGTTAGTAACTTTGCCTGTATCATAGCCTTCGATGGCTGCTTCTGCAGGCATATACAGTGCACTACGATATACAGCTTGTACCTGATTAGTAGTAGTATCATCATCATCATCATCATCATCATCATCACCATCACCCATAACGGAGGAAGAAGAAGAAGGAGAAGAAGAATAATTATCATTACCAGGGCTGATCTTGCATTAGACATTGTCCTTGTTGAGGCGAAATAGCATAATTCCATACAACCCACACGAAGCCACATAGAAAGTGACAGGGCCAATATCAACCCAAAATGATACCGCATGTCGGATTCTCCACTGGTATCTGATGAGCTTTCCAACAACTTCCTGTAGTGGTGGTGGTGGGTTATTGTTCACGTTGATGATGATGATGATGATGATGATAATATGATAGTTGTTGTAACACACCACGTAGTATAATAATAATGATAATTAGATCATGATCGATAATGATATGTGCCATCATTATGTAGTAGTAGCAGTAGCAGTAGTAGTAATAGTAGCAATAGTAGGGACCAATAATAGGAATACAAAGGAAGAGAAAATCAATCACATAAAGTTAGTCTTTTTACTACTACTACCTACCACCTTAAGATAATTGGATCAATAAACATGCATGCAAGGAAGATCCATCCATTTATCAACGACGTAAAGAATGTCCAGGGCTGAATTCTGCACAGTACTGTTGCAAACATTGCTACCCTACAAGGAGGGAGGGGGGGGGGTGGTGACGGACGGCAGCAGAAACAAACAACACAGACAACACAGAGAGAACACAGATGTGTGTGTGTGTGTGTGTGTGTGTGTGTGTGTGCATACAGGCAGTAGTGGCCAGTGTTGTTGGTTGCTGGTATTTATTATTACTACCCAGACAGAGCATTTTTGCCTTTGGAATATCTTTCCCTAAAGACTTTTGTTAAAGCACTGTATAGCTTCTTAGGAGAGTCGTATCGAGGCAGCAATGGTATGTCATCTTCTTCCATGCGTCCCTGAATAACATAAATAAATAAATGAATGAATGAATAATTTACCACGTATCATAATGTGATAATATGAATGATTCATCTGATCAATTTGCCTGATCAAACAGTAGCATCAATCATCATCTTTGTTATGATTCTTGTAATTGCCATATAATACAATGATGATCATCACAACTTTGATATAAACCTTCTCATTAGAAGCTGTGAGAACAGGAGTAACCCACCAGAATGTAAATCTAACGTAATAATAATAATAATAATAATAATAATAATACTGCTGACTATAATTCATTCATCCATTCCTTTCCTGATTACTACTAGAATCACAGGAACTCACCTTTGAGCAGAAGCAGCATTATTATTTTTTAATATATTATTATATGATTATCCTTACCGTGAAAAAATGTTTGCTCTATCCTCACTCACAATCTGCTGCTCCGTAGATTCTTGCCGTCCATCATTATCTTCCGAGTAGAAGATACGAATTGAGAGGAAATATATATCAGAGCATAATTTACATGCTGATAACACAATTCCAGCAATGGTGATTATTCCCAACGGAGGAAGAGTTGTTTCGTTATTATGATGCATTCGACCATATACCTGACACGCAAAAATATACACACACACACACACACACACACACACATACACACAACAATAAAACAATAATCATTATGCAGCAGCAGCATTATGAATTGATCTGGAAAATAAAGAGGACTTGATCATTGATTAGATGATATATCTTATGTTACACTGCTATTACTACTACTACTACTACTACTACTACTACTACTAACCCCGAGGAGTGTCGCGACTCTGAAAGGTCCAAGAAATGTGGCAACAAGAATATGAATAATTGACATTGTCACTCTCGATGAAGGTTGGGTACTACGAGCCGATGATACGTGACAGGAATGAAGAAATAATAACTCAATCTTGTCAATAGTAAGTGGAACTTGCTCTTCTTCGTCGTTGTCGTAGTTGCAGCTGCCATCATTCCCGTTAGTCTTATCGTCAAGATGATGTTCCGATGTTGTTTTCCCAGATGATTGTGGTACCGAAGAAGGCCAACAAATCAGATAAATTGATCCAACCAGAATGATGGCCCACAAGATGATGCAAGATGTTGCAAAAGCCTGATATCAAAAGAACAACAAACAAACACACGCCTCCTGTTCGTATGATGCACATAATAATCTTCTATATCATCCCTTTTTATTGTTTTTCATCATCCATCATCAAAAGTAGTACAAATAGTAGTACTACCCACGACGGTTTTAAAGCAACGATTGTAGTTCTTAGAATATACTCTGGCTTGAGTCTCCCCACCTGATTGATATCGCCCACATAAAAACAACAACAATAACAACATATTGAACGATACTACTACAAAGGATAATGATTATGATTCAGTCGTAACCCCATGGTGGTATTAGTATATATTTCAAGCACGAACATACAGCAGTAACATGAATGGATAATAACAAAGGAGGAGAAGGAGGAGGTGGGCTGCTCTACTACCATCATTATCGTCTGTGCTGAGTCAGATAGCAACGTTGCTTTTGAGAGAAATGTTGTTATCATGAGAAACAATATATCTGCGGAAAACTTCCAACAATATTTCCGTGACGACGATATATTTGGCAGTTGAGGTGCTGCCTGTTGCTGTACTGCAGATTTTGCTGCAAGGCCAAAGTAGCAATTTGCTGTTGAAAGAACTTCAACAATCACGGATATTGCCACGAAAGCTATAAGAGTTGCAACCTGACGGAATATATATATATATATATATATATATATATATATATATATATATATATATATATATATATATGTGTGTGTGTGTGTGTGTGTGTGTGTGTGTATCTAATACATGAGGTTGCAGTGTGCTTCTTTTCATCTATTTTTTTGTATGTTGTATTCAGTTGCTAGTTGATAATAACCAATATCCATCCTGAGACTTCCGCTAAACTCATCGCAATAACGATACTTAACCCTGAATCCATCATCCATTGATAAAGAATACATTGTAAGATTTCTAAATGAATAAGCTCCTTCCTCTCGCGAGAAAAAGTAATATTACATAAGAATTGCTTCTTTTATTCACGATTACCTATAGAGCTTGCGACTGGAGCTAGGATAAGGGTTGAAGTAATCGATAAATCTTCCCAATTCCCTAACATAATCTCATCTTGATTGTACTCGTCGTCCATCTCTATTATCCGATGGTATTTGGCAGCAGTATCTAGCACATCATCATCGTATTTCTCATTTAGTTGGTGGGGCCATCCCTCCTCGCGATTTTGAGCTGCTGCCCATTTGAATAGTTTTGAACGTAGAAGAAGAGATATGCACACAGCACTTAGAACGCTGGCAAGTGCAAGTCCGGTCAAAATTAGAGAAGTTGTTTCTGTTGGAAGCTTGGGACACTCAATGCCATCATCTACTACTACTGTGTCCATGGCCATAGAAGCACACCTGATGCAAACACATATAACATTACGAACAAAAGATACAAAAATGAAAAGGCAAGTAAACAGACAGACAGAAACGTAAAAAGCAACATGCGTTCTTGAAACACTGGTTTCTGGATACGCTAGTATACGCTAGTATACTGCTTGCTTTTCGAGGTGACAAACCTAGAGGCTAATTTTTTCATACGAGGTCCCATCCACAAATCCCACGCTGAAAAGTACAGCATTGTTCCCACTGCTCCAAGAAGGAAAGCGAACATAGTTCCACTGCCAAATTTGATGATGTTGCTTTCCTTCTCTTGTTGACGGTGATTGCGGTTGCCATTATTTTCTTCATCAGAAAGTAAGGGCGTTCCGTGAGAGTGCACTAGGATCTTAGTATCAGATCCAGCCTGAATGCTGTGCATGCGGGGGGAGAAAGTATTATCCGCAACAAGATCGAGGGGCCAGGAGCCAGGAGCACGTCCAGGACAGTGACTCACACTACGATAACCATCGTAATACCGGTACTCTAGGTACCACCAGTGCTCCATCTTGTCTCATCCTACAAATCCAGGAGATTTAGTAGAATTTCTATAAAATAATACTAATAACTGGTCTCATCCTGCAGATCCAGGAGATTTGTACTCGTAGCAAGA
Source organism: Bigelowiella natans CCMP2755 (assembly GCA_000320545.1). NCBI lineage: Eukaryota > Cercozoa > Chlorarachniophyceae > Bigelowiella > Bigelowiella natans. The sequence continues at coordinate 114,807 of ADNK01001890.1, forward strand.
AATAAATACACATAAAAACTCCTGAAAACATCAGTAGATCTAGACTACAACTTCAACCGTTCTTCAACTCTAACCGCCAATAATGATAGAGTGGCATTGGCTGATTTTGGGAAGTTAATCCTAATATAAATTACATACAGAAATAATAGCCTGCATTTTTCCTGAGTAGGTACCTATTTTAGGCGGCAAGGCGTTACGATGGAGAAAGAGAGAAGAAAGAGAGAAGAAAGAGTGACTAGAGAGAGTAAGAGAGAGTAAGAGAGAGCAATGTAGATAGGAACAGATAAAAACAGAGAGAGAGAGAGAGAGAGAGAGAGAGAGAGAGAGAGGAGAGATCATTTGCCGAGAGCAGCAGCTTTTGGTGATGTAGTTATTTTACATAGATCTAGACTGGTCTATTTTTTTCCTCCAGCTATCGTGCATTTTTTTTTGCATCATTATTTCTCCAAAAGTTTAGTTAAAAAAAAGGAGGAAAGAAAGAGAACGACAGACAGCGGAGAAACACCAATAACTATTGTGCAAATTGTTGTTTATATTTATTTGTTCGATCTGCTACTACTGCTACTACTGCTACTACTACTACTTCTGCTGCTCCCAGATCTACAATAACAACAGCTTACACAAAACACATCATCAATAAGAAAGAAAAGAGGTAACAGGTCCATCATCATCATCATCATCATCATCATCATCATCACCATACATCATCAATTTGGAAAACAATCAATCAATCATCGATTGCTTATTCATTTACGCCATTTAACAATAAAAAAAGGGAGGAAACGGAGAGAGAAGGAGAAGGCTCCCCTCCACGAGACTATCAACCCGTACCAAGAAGAAAAGGCACTCAAGAAACTGCCCATAAATAACACACCAAGAAGTGCCATCATCGTCAACAAGAGAGGCTATTACCTGCAGCACGCTTGGGCTCTGCAAGGAGGAGGGCGTGTGTTAACCTCTAGCTAGTTTTGGTGAATGGATATTGATCACTCTGCTTCCTTTGCACCGACAAAATTTACCGATATCTCCTTGGAAGGTACTGATTCAGGTTACAAAAGTATCAGCCATAGTTAGACATCAACCACCCTCAAATTGAATATCGCCGAAACTGAACCGATGATGGCGAGTCTTCAAAGCACTTTATCAGGAAAATCGCTACTTCTTCTTGCCTCGACGGTTGGCGCTTGGTGGTTCATATCAAGAGAGATGAACCGTACGAAGGCGAAACGAAAGCCAAAGGTTCCACTATTCCGTAATTGTTCCAATCCAATTCGAGATGGGTCATGGAGAGAGGAGGAAAGTGAAAGTGACGGTGCGTGGGAAGAAAAATGTTCGAGGAGTGACGATGAGATAGAAGAAGAGTGCTTCCCGATTGCTCGGCCAGCATGCATAGATTCTAGTACAAAAAAGAGCTTAGATGGTGAAGGGAGTCCTCCACAAAGTACTCCTGCGAAAAAATGTAAGCATTCTTGTGAGAAGGAGCTTACACTTGTTAAAAGCAAGCGTCCTGCAAAAGAACAGGATACCTCGGGGCAGGATACCTCAGGGAGGCAAATTTCGGAGGACTTCAAAGAAACAAATCAGGGCATTGAAGGACAAAAGAGAAATTTGCTCATAAGACCTACACACACAATAAAAAGTGACCCATTCGAGAATGAAAATGCAGAAGACGCGGAGACTAGAAGGGATAGCGGTGTATTTTTTGGATTGCTCAATCTTTACACAAGGGACAATGGCAAAGAAGAGCCCCCATCTACCCCAGAAAGGAGAGAGAGTCTAATACTTTGCCGTGAAACTTTGAACTTTGAGGATGACGAATCAGCTGACGAGGGTGACCCGTGCAACAAGGCTGGTGAAGCTTCATAATGGAATAGGCGGAACTTTATGGTTGTTTAAAAGATAAATGACAGCATTCGCTTTCTGCTGCTATTAACGTGTATAGTTGTGAAATTGTTCCATCGATTTTTCTAAATTTGGTTTTGTGCATGGTTTGATCCCACTGCAACACATTGTTCACAGTTGATCGATATCATGCGAAGAAACTTTTCATTGTCCACAAACACCAGACAGTCTGCTGCTCGTTCGATCACCCGCATCATGTCATGAGCTGCGTCTGCTGCACTGGTCGATCGACATGCAAACTCTAGAACTGCTGACGCCATGCAACGAGTTTCCAAAATGAATGATGACGTGCGTGATCATCGGCTGGACTAGCAAAGCCCGCCAATGATCAGCATGTAAAATTGGCGATTATGATGGCATGGCATTCTAGCATCATTGTTGTGCATCTCAGCTAACTAGCGAAATGAAATAACCCACTTGAGATTGATTTGTGTGTGGAAGAATTCTTGCATGTTTCAAAGAAATGACAAAATCATTGATATTCATTTGAGTAATTGGTGCAAAATCTCTATTTTTAAGATTATTTCCTGTCATATTTTGAAAACTTGCATTTAAATTGTGATGAGGATTGACAAATCTCTTGACAAATTTGTCAATCCTCATCACAATTCAAATGCAAGTTTTCAAAATGTGACAGGAAACAATCTCAAAAACAGAGATTTTGCATCAATTACTCAAATGAATATCAATGATTTTGTCATTTCTTTGAATTTCATTTTGTTCTTCCACACACGATTTTCGATCAATCTCGGTTTGCAATCTAGAGCTAGCAATCTCTGGATTGTCTAGATCTAGCAAGTGTGACACAATGCATGCTGGCATGCACGTGCGTCTAGACGCACGCATTCTAGCCAGTTGCCAAGATCAGCATGACATGTGGATGATCCACAGTGATGACAATTTTTGGGAAAAATCAAACAAAAAAAGTCAGGAATTGTTCCAGATGAAGCCATGCTGTGCATTGTGATTGGAGTTGCATTGCTTGCATGTTGACACAATGAATGTGAACTTGCATCGCAGGCCCACAACACTCGCTACGCCATCGCAACATTGAGATGACACAATGAAGCAAGTCGAGACAGCAGGCTAGCTAGCCCCCCATCTCGACTTTCCGCATCAAGCTCGTTGTTCGAACTGATGACGTTTCGAGTGCCATTGACAGGGCTAGAGGGCTCCCTGTGCGATGCAGACTTGGACGCGTGCGCTTTTGCAGCCAAGCGCACACGTGGATTCATCAACAATTCATCGCGACATCCACAATCTCGCTAGCTCGACTTTCATTTTTCACGCCCGGCCACATGCTGATCTTGGCAAATGTGGCCTGCTGCATGCCAGCATGCTGCAGCTAGCACAGCAGTGCTGGAGTGACAATGGCGCAGCAATCATGTCAGCCAGCATGGCTTGTGCTGAATGGTGTGGATTCATGCATGCAGTCGATCATTGGATCAGTCCAGCAGTGAGAGCACAGACGGCAGATCACACAGCTAGAGCAGGACATGCATGCATGCCTGACAATGATCCCGATGCATGCCAGCACGCTGCGTGCAGAAGTGCTTGCCACAACTCTGGAAGCTAGCTGGCTAGACGAAACCCTGAAGTCTCACAGTTTCCAAGTTTCGCACGTTGCTTCTGTGCAAGAATTGAAAAAATGCAGCAGCGGCACGATTCGTGTGCAAAAGAGCCACGTTTTGACTTGGTTCGAGAACAAAAACTCAATTTGAACGTGGCTGGAGGTCAATTTGTGAGGTGTGGAGTCGAAAAAGACGGATCGGTGCAATGGACACAAACACCAAGGTTGCACAGCAGACAGGTGCAAGCTGGCAAGCACGCCGCCAGCACGCAGCGCGTGCTGTGCCCAAACTGAAACGCATGCCAGCCTGCTCTCCAGGTCTTGCGCCATCTCCAGATCCAGCCATGCGCGTCATGCAGCACGCACCCGCCTCTGTTTTTGGAACGATCTGATGCCACTTGATGCTTGCGTTTGAGCTTCGACAACTCTTCTGAATTCTTTTTCGCAGTGGACTTCGATGCCTGGAGTTGGATGGAGAGCTGAGTGGCTTTGCTGTTGAGGAATGACAGGAGCTTTTCCGACTTGGACTTCTGAGCCTTGAGCTTGAAGCTGGCAGCACCCATCACTTTTTGTTGGCGATCTCCATCTCTTGACATGGCGAGCTTCAGCACTTCTGTTTCTTTTCTGAGAGCCTCAACTTTTTCTGTGAGCTTCCTCGCTTCAGCTCTGGATGCAGTGGCTGAAGCAATGGCATCGGTGCGCTGCATCACAGCCTCCTTTTGCTCTTTTTGGGAGCGCACAAGCTCTTTTTTCGATTTTTCTAGCTGTCTCTTTGGCCGAGCTTCTCTCTTTTTTGCTCAGCTTCAATGCAATGTCAAGTTCGTTGGAATTTTTTTTTGCCTCATCAACCTGCGACAGTGCCTCGGTGGCTTTCTCTTTTCACCTCGAAACCCGAGCGCTCGAAGCACGAAGTTCGGCTGATGGCTTCTTTGAATTTTTTCCGGAAGCACAATTCCCATCACAGTCGCACCTGGCACCAAGCAAAGGGTCTTCTCGTGGGTTTTCGCCATGATGTCCCTTGCATTCGAAGGACATGATCCTTCGCAATGTCGAAATCCCGCCCGAAGCCAGGGGAACGTCTGCTCAGAATGCACAAGTGGCTGTCATGAACACAACAAACTGACACCGGAAACTCACAAAACGATCAAAACACAATTCTCTTTTTCTCTCGCAAGAGAGATTGCATCGAACACTGCATTTTCATCGAACCTTGTTCTCCTGCTCGAAGCAGGGAAAGCAATTTCACCAGATTCATCGCCTCTTCCACGGCCACAAGAGGCCTTCGCCCCATTGCAGGCGCCTCCGAACTTTTGAACCAAAAAAAAATGTCAACAAGTGTCAATTCGGATGTTTTTTTCAATGTGATTTCACCTGAGCGAATTTTCAAATGAAAGACACTTGGCATGGCGGTGGGCAGGTGTGGACCCAACGCATGGGATGCGAGGAAGAATGGGGGGGGATGGGGCTCGAGCTCGGATTGCACGGAGCCGAGGTTTCCCAAGGGCGCTTCGCCTGGCAGCAGAGCAAAGGGAAGAATCAGAATTGAAAAATGCCCCACTGTCAATTCGAAGATGCGAAAAAAAACTCCAAGGGAGAGAGAATCGTCGTCATCTCACACGCAGGATTTCACGCAAAGTGTGCAAGACGCTTTTCGAGGAGAAACAAAGCTGCAAATGCGATGGACACGGACCAGCAGGGGCCATGATTGACAATGTGGCACTTGGATCACAGCAGGCATTGAAAAGATGCACCCTCAGGAAAAGAGCCACAGCTTCTTTCAGTCTTCCCATGTCGAAGGAACACTTTCTCCAACTTTGGAAAGGATGCGCGAAAGTGGAGAGCAATGACACAGAAGGTGTCCTGCCAGCAACCATGGATGGTGAGAGGCAACGAGACACATCGAACAAGCTGGCAGAAGCACTCGGCATTGAGCCCAACGAGGGAAATTGGGTGATTCGCAGGATGCATGGATTGGATCCTTTGAAGAGGAGAGATTGCAGTCACATTCACGTTCAAAAGTCTCACGCTGATGAAAAAAACGTGAAGGTGATGTGGAAGAGTCAAACACTTCGACAGATTGACATTCGAGGGACGGAAAGGGTTGTGTCGAAGAGCAGAATGACACTCCGCTTTCCCAGAAACGTTGTGTCATTGCTCCACCAAATTGAATGCTGAACAAAGGCCAAAGTGTCAGGAGCTCAACGCCAAGAAAGCTGAGAAAGCTTCCAAAAGGTGAGTTGATTGTTGAAACTGGTCAAAGCAACACTCACTGCTCAATCTGTGATGCACTTGGTCAGAAATCGGAAGAGCAAGGAAAAATCTTCTTCGAACCAGCAGCTTGCACACATCAATGAGCATCGAGTTGGATCGTCCCAGCCTGTGGTGGCAGCACCAAATGTCAGTTGGAAGCGAAGTTTCATTGACAAAACCATCAGAGGCAAGGTTCCTGCTGCTTTTTGTGTTGCTGTGTCTGTCATGAGCTCGAGTTTCAGCTCGAAGCGAACATGTGGCCTGATGGCATTGCTGATGCAGCACGCTCATGCTGGTTTCTGGGCTTCCACAGCTAGCTTTGTGACCCAATGTGTGGCCAACATGGAGAAATGTGATTGATGATGTGTTTCAAAATGATTGCATTGCGATCACATCAGCGCTGCGATCGATTTTCATGCGCTGCGCAGCGCTGCTGCGTTGCTGGTGCAGCGCTAGCGCCAGGACACATTGACATGCGTCGACACGTGCAACGGCGCAGGCTGGAACACTGACACTTCCAATCGGAAGACTTGGTGCAAAGAAAGAAGAAGCAAAAGAAAAAGAGAAGTGAAAGAAAGAAAACAAAGAAAGAACCTTTGTTGATCGACCACACTTGGAAAGTGTGAAACGCACAATTGGAAACGCAGTGACTCAAAGCGAGTGTGAGCGAAGTGTTTCCAAGGAAGAAGAAGAAGAAGAAGAAGAAGAAGAAGAAGTCTTGAACAATGAAAAATGATGATGAACCACGTTTCCAAAGTGTTTGACTTGCAGTGTGCGAAACGCAGTGCCTCGAACTAGCTTCAGTGAGAAGTGTTCGAATGAACGTCAAATGGGTTCGCAGCATTGTGGTTCACTCATCGAATGAATGAACAAAGTGGTTCCAATCTGGCAAAGATGCCGACGACCTGCAAGATTCAAACAAACAAACAAGCAAACGTGATGAAGAACTGCAAGATTCAAGATTCGCAGTCGACACCTCAAGAACCCGATGGGCATTCGTTGAGAGGAATGAAACAATGAAACAATGATGAAGAACCACATTTCCAAAGTGTTGCAAGACACTTGCAGTGTGCAAAATGCAGTGCCTCGAACTGGTTTCAGTGAGGACTGTGACTAGCAAATCAACTAGCTTGCCAAACCAACAACAGAATCGATGGAGAAAAACAGATAAAAAATGCAAGCCAATTCGGATGGGACGACACGAGTTAGACCTCCATTTTCTTTACTAATTTCAATCAAAACCGCGAAAACGGCTGAGCAAACGGCACAGAAGAATGAGGAGTACCGACAACACAGCCGTTGAGAACTCAGAGCTTCAACAATGATCCATTCATAGAAATCATGGGAAGGGCCTTACTATTTTTGCTGTGTGTCTTCATCAGAGACATATCAAGTATGGGCCTCGCTTGTTTATGTGTGTATGTGTGTGTGTGTGTGTGGAAAATGAAGATCCCTCTTTTGTTGTTCCTCTATTTGGCAATCATCATTCACCTGATTTTCTATGCAGATGGTGCAGAGTCTTCTTCGTATGAACCAGCAGCTCGAATTAGCGCCGGAACACGGTGGTCAGCCACTACTTCAAATGATGGAGAAAAAGGGAAAGAGACTACTACTACTCTGGGAGCTAGAAATGACGACAGTACCATGTTCCTACAGGTGTGGCTGCTAACGTTGTGCAAGTGAAACTATAATATCAGTTTGCTGATGTCAATTCTTGCAGATGATGGAGGAGATGCGTAGAGTTGATCAAGAACGAATGGAGGTTTTTTGCGATGGATTTCTCATCGTCTTCGTTTTCTTTTTGCTGCTACATTGATCACATACATACATACATCATAGCGCATGGAGGCCATGTCACGAGGCACAATTCTAACTGGAGTCTCTCTTGGTCCGATAATATCCGTTCAATCCATCATGCCGAGAATTTTGTAAATGAACATACTTGTTCTACACCACCAGGGGGTGCTTTCTTGGCAGCAAATTATTTGTACACAAGATTGAAGCCACAGCTCGATGAGCAAGTGAAATTATATTCATTATGTAGTTCTGATGATAACATAGCTCACTAATCATAACCCACATGCAAATAGCGGGAGCAACGTGTTGAAGCAGAACGAGCAAGATGTCGTCGTGATATTGCAGAGAAAAATATAGGGGCATTGAAATCTATTCCAGCCTTTGCAAATGTTACAAGGTAAGTAGTAGTAGTAGTAGTAGTAGTAGTAGTAGTAGCAGTAGTAGTAGTAAGGCAACGGCCTTCTTCGTATTATTATGTAGTAATAGTAGGGGAGCAGAGGACACTTGACATGGACGAATAATCGAGATTATGAATACTTAGTTACTTTTCATTAGTCGGCATAATTGGAAGAATATCACGTTGATATTGAGTTTATAATGATACTATTTTCGTAGAATCCTTGATGGTGTGACAGGTGGAAAAAGTGAGAAGTTCATTCAGGTTATCTGTTTATTTATTCAGCTGTTCGAATTTGAGCTGCTAATGAGTTGTTTATTATTCACTACTTTGTCATCTTAGAAATTGGTGGAGGTGTATGCTGAATCGAAGGTGGTTATCTTTCTGTCCCCCGACTACTAGAGGTAACTTCCAGAGTGCTGAAAAATTGAAATAATTCAATGCAGGGAGATGATAAAGCAGCACTCTATGGGGATATCGTCAAGAAAGTAATCGCTCCATCTTCAGTTTCATTTGATTAGTAAATATAATATATTTACTTGTGTGTGTATTTATTTATATCTACACAACTAGATTGGCCTTGGCATTGCAGCAGGAGCAGTAACTGGGCAAGGGTTCAACTACTTCCTCAATGTTGTGAGAACACAAGAGAGCATTCCCTCAAATTGTGTCCATCCTTTCATCCATTGATTCAGCCACTAAATCGTGCTGATTATTATGCTTTTCCTTCGTGAATTGACACAGGAATGTCCAGATATGCATCGAGCTCGGTAAAATATAGATTATTGTCAATTAATAAAAACATGAGAAAGTAGGAAATATGCTGTTAATAGGCACTAAACATACAGTTCTTACTAACTATTCTTTGTGGTTGCAGATCCAATTACGTAAAATCACGATCATTCAGCCCTCAAAATACTCTTGGCGGGTGGTGATAGATGAATAGAATACTGCCGTACTGGTGCTGGTGGTTATAGTGATGATGATGATGATGATGATAATGATAGTGATGATCGATAGAACAAAAATAATTATGTTGTATATGAAGGAGATGGTATCTGACGGGATATGGAGGAGGGTTTCGAATACTCCAAGTACTGTTATCATCATCATCATCATCATCGTTATCAATACCACCATCTCAATGCACTACTATCAACTCTAACATCAGATCTCTCAAAATACTCATTATGATCTTAACAATAATAGCATTGGCAAATTCAAAAGATTGATTATGATTTTAACAATAATAGCATTGCCAATTTGTGGACAGGGTTGTGACCAGGTACTACTACTACTAGTAGTAGTAGTAGTAGTAGTAGTTGTAGTAGTTGTAGTAGTTGTATAAAACGATGAAATTAGAAAAGATAGAAGAAAGGCCTCAACACAACTGCATACATACATACATGCTTACATACCACGACGAGTTTTCATTGATTTCGCGACACTGCCATAATTGTAAGAAATCCGAAGAAAAGTGTATTATTACGTCATGTGGTATAATGAATCATGATCCTCCTACTATTTGTTTATTTGTTCATTGCCGGCAACAATCAATCAATCAGTACTTCTCACATATTCGAGAGGGTGTCAGGACAACTAGGTAGACCATCATATACTAACTACTTTTAACTTAATAACCTGGCAATACAGTGTTCATACTTTTTGTCCGATAATAGTTGAATATTTTAGTAATGACAGTGTTATTAAATAATTCTGATGATATCAGGACCGGTTCCTGTTGTCTTCCATCGAAGGTAGTAGTAGTAGTAGTAGTAGTAGTGGTGGATCATCGATGATTTTCCGTGTTGTTGTCGCTCCATAATAATAATACTACCTTCTTATCGATTACCGTGTTGTTGATCCATTATAATAATACTACCTTCTTATCGATTACCGTGTTGTTGATCCAGAATAATAATAATAATAATACCTGCTTACAGATACTTACCACGATTTGGAAAAGGGATATATAGGCGACATGCTGACTACCCTGCTCTTGGCATGGCAAGGTGCTCAAGAGAGAGGGAGGAAGGAAGGAATAATAATTAATCATCATATGTTGTCATCATATGTTGTCATCGAAGCAACAGGGGTGGGAGAGGGAGGTCATCAGTATTTCTTTCACTTAATTAATTCATATATGGCGCTGAATGAACAGAATGACAACAGTTATTGTAGACATTGTCTACGATCTCAAAGGTAATTAATTGTTTGGAGAATCACACACGCGCGCACACACACACACACACGCAGAGAGAGAGAGAGAGAGAGAGAGAGAGAGATTAATTCTTTGGAGAAATTCTAACCACACACATAATATATATATATATATATATATATATATATTTTATTTATGTGTGTGTGTGTGTGTGTGTGTGTGTGTGTGTGTAAACACGTATAGGCTAACACATCTCCTATATCTTCTGTTTTGATGATGATGATTATTATTATTGTTGTTGTTGTTGTTGTTGTAGGATATCCTGTGATTATAGAATATGCATGTGCCGTTGCTGCGATGTCAATGCGTTTCCAGGAGGTATTGCAATAATATACTGGTAGTACTACGTACTTACTTTTTAGATGATAACAGACAGGATGACGATGTAAATGAGAAGATTTGTCTTTATCCTTCTCCCCCTCCCCTTCCTTTTTTCGATTGTTAGATACGCGTATTATCGAGAGATAGAAACCTCGATGCATCAGTGATGGATAAAGTTCATAGTTCTTTAAGGTAGCAAGAACGATAAGGATGAGTGGATGATAATAATGATGATGATGATGATGATGATGATGATGATGAAATACTGGCTTGATGAGATGGTAACCCTAGGCATCAAGGAATTATCTCTATTCCTTTGATGTTGGATCATTCAAGATGTCCAGTGGAGAGGCAAGGTCGTCCTTGTCGTTAAATCGCCATTTAAGGAGCCTATCTCTCTCTCTCTTTCTCTCTCTCTCTCTCTCTTTCTCTCTCTCTCTCTCTCTCTCTCTCTCTCTCTCTCTCTCTCTCAACGTTGACTACTCTTACTCTCTCTCTATGTAGTAACCATCCTATATTTGATTTGAATACCTCTTTGTGCTGCAGCGATGATGGACCAAGAAACCATCTCTACATTTGATAATATCACGTAATGGAGCAACAACATATTAAGGAATACATGCGTGATTGATTTTATCGGCAATTTACTTGACATCGAGATAATATATCCAACTACAAGTCGTTCGTTGGTTGTATAAATCATTGCAACTAATTGTGCTATATTATGCCTTCACTCCTCCACACTGGAAATAATCAGATACTACTTTTCTACTGAGCATCTTCTAATACTCGCATTGGCATCATTTGGCACGATTATGCTAATTTTTTTGGTAATTGTGAGCTGTGATCTGTGTTTCAATGGGCTAAGGAAATGCTCAATATGGATTAAGTGACACAATGTTTATTGTTCGTACAATTTAATGTGAAATATGATTTCTATGAAAATCCATATAATTATAATATTTTCAACATTGTATTTGTGTAAATTTCAGTGCTGGTTTTTACGAAGATGCATTGTAAGAGGAGAAATGGTAATAATTTGTAAAGTATCAATATATTATATATATATATATATATATATATTATGTGTTGAGCCTCTAAGACAATGTTTGCAATATCAATAAGGTGGATAACATTGCTGGCAATCGCGGCGTTGGGGGTCAGGGAGAGCCTCCAGGATCATCATTCGAAGAGGGGAAAAAAGGCAATGATTGAAAACTATTACACAGAACGCTTCTTGGCCAGTAAAGGGTATGAAACCGGTCTATTGGAATCACTTCCGAGCTGGTAAGTGTGCACTTATTGCTGCTCGTGCCATTCATTAGTTCTAGAATTCGTGTATGTACTTCCTACAAATTTTCGAGCAGTGCGTGTAACCGACCACACTAGCACAGTATGCGCGTATGCATGCATGAATGAGGTGCATGAGCTATGACAAGATACGATGAGCAGCGCACGGTGTCAGCATGTCTGGCTAGACTGGCTGCCATAAAGTTTAATGTTGGAGCAGCTAGCTAGGCACTTGTAGTCTCTAGAGCTCGCAGTGCGTGCTGTCTCATAGCAATCAATGCTAGAATGATGCAGCTATTATGAAGCATGAAGCAAATAAATATGTGATCGAGCACGCACATCTCTCGTCTAGATTTAACTATCTGCTACGTACATGCACACATGTACCACGGCATGCTAGCATGTCGTATGTCGTCTAGCTATAATAGTCTCGTACTTTAGAAACCTAGAAATGCTAGCTCTAGAATGCTAGAATGCGTTGGCGTACTCGCATTATTATCTATAGCTAGATAGTTATCATCATGCACACGAGCTAGATATGTCATTGTTGGCGGCGTACATACATGTACAGAGAAAATTAAAGTTGGTTATCGATTTAGCATTCTGAGATGAATTTCGCAGCGCGGCCGCTTACGCTGTGCGCATAGTTTTAATATGTAGCATTGTTCACTGCATCAATTAAGACTCTTATAAAAATTGCAATCAATGTACTGCAAAACAATCTTGAGAAATCTCTGGGAGGTAGAATTACTCTTCACGACTAGACGAGAAGAAACAAGCCGTTGTTAACTTATTTCTTCTGTTGCGTTTCAATAAATACCACTTGCCAGTCAATGCTTCGTTATGATACCTTCTTTTCAATTCGTTGCTGCTGCTGCTGCTGCTGCTGGTGGTGGTGGTGGTGGTGGTGGTGGTGGTGGTATTGGCTATTTCGCAGCAGCCTTACCTTGATTGGCAACAGCATTCACCGCGCTTTCCAATTCCTGAGCAAACAAACAAATACACTGAAGGAAGTGCCAACGCTAGTTGGAAAAACAAAACAATCTAGTGTCATCGTCCGTCTCTGAGAAAATGCTTAGTACATACCTCTTCCGATGCCAAATAATACTTCGAGATGGGATTGAGATTTTCGTCGAGGTTATAGATCAAAGGAATACCTGATTCATTTCATCATGAATCGATAATCAAACTATGATGATTGTAAGCAAGAACCACCAAGTATTATTATTATTATTATTAGTAGTAGTAGTAGTAGTAGTACTATGGCATGAAAATACCAGTTGGTATGTTGAGACCGGTAATATCCTAAGAAAAATAATGTATAATATAAATATGATGTTTATATCAATATATATATATATATATATATATATATATATATGTGTTATTCACTTTTTGTGACGGTGGAGATCTTACCGTTGCAATTAGGAGTTATTACAAGCAACAGGCTGTTTATATTGTGAAGATAATCAAACTCCTCCTACCTCTTCTGAAATTCCATCTAGATGTTTTACAAGTGCACGCAGACTGTTGCCTTTATATTGAACAAATGGCATCATCGATTAGTCGCTACTACAACTCCTAAGCAAAATAAGAAGCAATTGACCATGAGCTGCGACGAGAACATTCTTTCCTTCTTTAATGCTAAATAGGAGGAACAAATGCCAGTAGTGGCAAATTATCGGTAAGAAGTTTCCTTCAAGAATCTACTAGTAAGACTTTCAGCAGCAGCAGTAGATAAACAAATGAATAAAACAATGACTACCCAAAAAAAGCAGCAGCAAGCAAAGCAGTCACCTGGTTGTAATTTCATCTTCCCAATATGGGATCACGCGCTCCACAGTGTTCTTGAGAGACTCAGATAGAGGAAGTTGCTCCTTGGAAAGGCTTGCATATTGTCGAAGGTTTCCTGCCACGTAGTATGTGCATACATGATGATAATAATAATGAGTGGGAAGAAGGCAACAACACGCCATTCTCAGAAGACAATGGTCCTAAGTTTGATTCTCGTTATTTTCTATTGCTTTAAATTCTTCTTAGCAAGGCAATAATATTCGTGTCGGTGCATAAAACGTATGTGTGAGTGAGTGAGTGAATGAATAGGCAGTAGCACCCTTATCTCTGGGATCTCCTTCTTCAATCGGTGGGGGAGGAATATCGTATGAACGCCTCCATATCTTAACCATGTCTTCCCCATGTTTCGCTGCTGTTTCAGCTTTATTCAAACCCTGGTAGAAACATCATTGGAGGCATTACCTTATATATTTATTGACTTCGGTATCATACAATGAATATGGGGAGGACCAGCTTCAACAAATACCTCAAGACCACCATAATGGCGCTCGTTGAGCCTCCAGTCTTTAATTACCTGAACGGTGGATGGGTAGGTGGATACAACAAGAACACAATAACCCTACTAACTAACAACACAAAGTAGTATTCGCGATGATAGACAGGAAAAGATTGTAGTAGATATCCTACCGGGATCCAATGAAGGCCCATCTCACCTATGCACTGAATGAAGAAGAAAAAAAGAAAAAAGAAGAAAAAAGAAGAAAGTAGTAGAGCAGAAAATGAAGATCAACATTCTGAATACTACAGTATTTTATGAATATATGAGAGGGAAACCAATTGCAGATTTATTTTTTGCACATCAATCGTCATCGTCGATTTCTTCGCGGCAACAAACATGTATAGAAAATGTATGGTGATCAATGGGTAACCAAATCGAGGGTGTCGATGGCGCGCTTGAGCAAGGATGTGTAAGCTAAATCAAACTTTATGCAACAATACAATTTATCAGAAAGAGAAAAGTAGTAAAACAACATAGGCGATTAATTGTTTAATTTGTGAATTACACATGCACAACTTGTACTACTCGTAGTACTACTACCACTACCTCAAAACCGGCTTCTTTGAGTCTCTGGCCTGCAGTCTGTCCTTCCAGGACTCCTTTCTCAGAGAGACCAACATCAGCCCAACCAGTAAACAGGTTCTTAGCATTCCAGTCGCTCTCTCCATGACGCACCAACACCTAGAAATTACAATTCTTCCTTTAACAACAACAAGATTTTAAAAAATACTCGTTTCCTGAAGTACAAGTGTGTGCTTGGTCCCTGGTGGCGTCTCCTGTCTTTTCACCTGAATGAGTTAGCGTCTAATGTCAAGGTAATTGTTCTCCACAAAATCCGTGTCTGCAGAAGTAAGTGATTGTCTAGTGATGAATCAGTTGGTGAAATAAGACCGCTTGACATCCCAGAGTATTTCTTATTGAATTCGATGTCCGCTGCATCCGCTGGCCTTCGAAAATGTTGACCCGATGAGAAGTGGGCTTGGAGTAGCGAAGTGAATTTCTAGCTCGTTGAAATGACTGCTGCTGCCGGATCACTTTGGATCCTTTCAGTGACTGCGGACGACTGATGTTGTTGCCCAGCAGTTGAGGGCCCTACCAACACAAAGATTCTCGAAATGGGAAGAAATAGTTGATATACAGATTACTAAAGATTAGGTAGAGTGATACCATGGTTAAAAATAGAGACACGCTGAATCCCATAATAACCGCTGCTTTTAAAGTGCTGCATCGGTCTCCCCTCATTGTTACTGTAGCAAAAAATGACGAGTAAAGATAATGTTATATAAGAGGGGTTGTTTTGGGAGAGGGTTTCTGCTGCGATAAATTAAGTTGTGTACAAATTAATAATGTGAAAGACTTTAATAAGGCGGCTTTTTGTTGGAAGTACATCGCGTGTTTGTTTTTGTTTTTGATTTTGTTTTTGTTGTTGTTGTTGTTGTTGTTGTTGTTGTTGTTATTGTTTCCTAGTAGTAGACCCGAGTTGTTATTGATGAGAGATCAAGTTTTGCCTGCTACCTAACTGACCGAACAACATAGCTGGGAAGTCAAGGGCGCGAAAAGATTAACTAACTAACTAACTAACTAACCGAGAAAGAAGAGATTCTAGCTTCGAGCAACTATTTCATATAGCTGGGCAGTCAAGGATGCGATTAGAAAAATACTAACTAGATCATTAGCCTGGCAAAAAATAAATCTAAGTTCTTCTGAAGATGTCCAGATGTCCGTCTATCTATCACCAAGATGACAACAATGACAATAACTCAATCACTTGAAAATAAGGAAACAATAATTGGATATACATCTAATAAGTTGCTGCTGCGACTACAACAACTACTACAACAACTACTACTACTACACTACAAGCAGCGCACTAACAAGGAGCCCGGCACGCTACTAAGCATTCTCAGGAGCAGTGGTGCATTTCCAATCCATACCTCACGGCACGGATAAGGCTGTGGAAGAAAATTCTCATCGGACACACTAACCTCGTATGGACTTTTCCAAGTTCTTTGATGAGACGGGCAAAAAGTGGAGGTATTGGCAACCGGCATGGATCCCATCTCAAGAAAGCAAAGAATTCGCACAGTACAGCAAGAAGGAGTATTCTGGCCAAACAAAATTTGTCAAAGGGGTTGTACAGCTAACTTTAATGAATATGGCGGATTGTATACACCTTATAGTGCTGTAACAAAAAACCAAATTGTTTGGTAAATGCTCGTTCAGATCGCTTGGAGTGTGGATGGAGAGAAGCTAGCTGCAGCCTCTGATTGTTCAGTTCATCTGTATCGTCCCAAGAGCTCAAAGCACGTGGTAGATACTAGATGCGAATGAAACTCGTGATCATGCTAACGTCATGATTATCACAACATAACGTTATTATCTAAAATCTCGAATGTTCATTCATCAGAGGGAACTTAAGGGACACAAGGACACGGTGGCTCAGATCGTATGGGATCCAACAAACCCACATTCATTGGCTTCTGCTGGGAAAGATTCCTCGGTCAGTTTTCTATCGGTCTATTGCTCCCCCCTAAAGGGATAATAGCAGATGCTGTGCAGAATTTTGACTTAGTTTGAGGAGATGGATATTGATTAATGGGCCAGGTCAAGATTTGGGACTCGAGACAGAGCGGCTGTGTTCGGAATATAGAAGCAAAGGTCGCATTAGATTAATGGACTTCTTGCAATGACTTTTTCGACCTTAACCCTCCATTCTCATTCTCTTCATTTTCTGTATTGTCGCAATTCTGTCAGGGGAAAAATCTCAATATAACGTGGTCTCCTCTTGGAAACTATATTGCGGTAGTGAATAAGTGCTCTTAAGTGAGTAACTGTCACGTAATATTCAATTTTAGCGCTTCGTCATTTTCACGTTTTATTTTCAATTTCATGGATTTGTAGGTTGTAATTTTCCTCAATCCTTTTTCACAGGTGAGCAAGCAGGTAAGCACCGTAAAGGACGTTGTATCGGTCATTGATGTCAGAAAAGGCGGAAAGATTATCCAAAGGAAGGAATTCCCGTTTATGGTCATTTTTCCAATAATTTTTATCAAATCTTTTAAAATGAAACAGTGAATTTTAGATTGAATCTCAGAAACGGGCAGCACTCATTTTGCTATCGATGTTTTTCTAATTTTACGACAACTAATTTCCAGGTTCATGGCATGTGTTGGGATCGTACCGAGAAATACTTTCTGATTACTACAGGGAATGGAACAATCGACGTAAGTGTACCTAAATTGCAATTCAACTCGTAGAAGTATAATTGTGAGAACTTCCATCGCATTAGATTATGGAATTTCCAAAGATTGCACCTGCGCTCACGATAGAAGCTCATACGGTAACTTTATTGGTGGAAAGTAAAGATAACACTCTGCGAGAATGGAAATTTCAAGAATCTAGAAATTTGTGCTTTTTTCGTTGGTTATGATCAAATATAAAATTGGACTTTATGAAGCCATCGCCACATCTCATGCGTTATTCATCTACCCCAGGGTCATTGCCACTGCCTTGAGATCAGCCAGGATGGTATCACATATATCACACGCTCACATTTTACAATCATAAAAAAATGAATGCTTCTCTGCATGTTTGAAGAATTTCGCTACAAAGTTGTAACAGCATAAATCAGTCAATTTGATCTTTGAATTTGACTTAGGAACGCTTTTGGCGACTGGTGGTGTTGATACAGTAGTCCAAGTTTGGGATACGAGAGATATGGTACGTTCTCAATCTAAATAATGTTGCACTGTAGGAGAAATCTAAGGGTGCCATTTTGTTCACAAAGTGTTGCGTCCGAACATTTTCAAGAATGGATGATCCTATCAGATCAATAAGGTGAGCGTAGCCTTCTTATTTATTAATCTCGACAGAATTAATTGTACTATTCGAAGAAAATATAGAACTGATTGAATGTTATTCTAATCTGTGTTTCCTTGGTCTTCACGTTTGTTTTTGGTATCCTCCAGCATATCTCATGACAAAAAATACGTTGCTTCTGTCTGCTACATTGATCGGTGAGAGAACTAATTAATTTTCGTTAGTTAAACATTCGCCCTCTTTTAGATTAAATGACGACTGGTATAAAGTGAGATAAAATTCGATTGTTTCTGGTGCCCAATGAACAGGAATGAATCGAAGGACGCTCATGAAAGGGACAAGCATGACCGAGATTTTAGAGACTTTGTTCCTACAAAGAGTCGCATAGATATCAGCGAGGTAGTGAAAATAGTAATAATAGAGTAATAGTTGCACAAAGGCATCAAAGATTTACGAACAGAGAGTGTCTTTGTAGCTTATAGTGATATATAAGATGTTGCTCGTACCTATCTCATTTCCATAAAACCTGTTTTCTGACGATCATTTTGTTGTTTTCAGATAGAATCTGGAAACCATGTTCATTCTTTCGTCATGTCAAGGTTGAATTGATACATGTATATCAAATGTGTTCTTGTCACAACTACTGACATTCTCTTGAATATCTAGTTTTGAAGCCCAGGCAATTGCATTCAATCCAGTAAGATGACTTTGTTTATTATCCTTACACCCATTAAAACTAGAATGTAGCATTGATGTTGGTCACATGTTAAATATTTACACAAAGGTTCGCAGATTGCTTGCTGTTGCCGGGAAAGCTGCGGGATATGATAACAAGAAAGGGGTTGATTCACTCCTTGTTGATTGATATCTTTCACTCATCTAAAATAAATTTACACAAAAAGGTTGTAGCTGTGTATTCTCCACGATCGTTTACTGGATGAAATATGAGTTCCAAAAATGTTCATGCAATCGAGTCTCCGTCCCATCGATAGGTGTTGTAATCAAACGATTTGTATCAAACCCTTGTAGCTCTTGAATATCCTTTGTGGGTGCAGCGGGTACTGATAGTAGTGCCGCCTTCCGACATGCAAAGCGCGTTGGTCTGGAACAATTTCACTACATGCATAGTGTTGTCATCAATCATCATGTAAAACATGTGTGCCGGCTACACGCACACATACACACAGGCAGACACATGGCATCATGCAAATGTCGTGTGTTGCATTGATGATCGACAAGCCATGTTGCTGCGTTGATGTTGTTTTCAAACATCGATCAATCACACCACATGACAACATTGGATGTATCGTATGATCGAATGCTTGCTAGCTTTGTCAATTCCTAGATTCACCTGGTTGTCTGGTTGTGCCAGCAAGTGCACGCAGTAGCTCTGAAGCGCCGCCCGCAGCCACCGGATCCTGGCATGGATGGGGGAACCGCCCCCAACATTCTCTGCAACCAGTCCACGTGGCGTTGTTGCATGTCCAAAGTCGCGACTAGTTGTTGCCTACGGTCTGAAGTGCGTGTCGCGGCGAATTGCAGTTTCCAACTGCAAGACAAGACTTCACTTCACTTCAATTTGATGCAACATGCGTGCACTTCACACGCACACTGCGTGCGCACCTGCACACGTGTATTGTGCACTTTGGTTGTGCACGTGTGCGTCACCAAAGGAAACGTCAACACAAAGACGCACGGCGTGCAGCAGGTTCACACACGACGACGAGCGTGACGTGTGCGTTCACGTTCTCACGGATGGCACACTGGCTGTCATGGAGCAGTGGAGCAGTGTGACGTTTGCAGTGCACTAAGCGGGTTTCACTCCCCCGGGTTTTGGTCCGTGTCACGTTCGGCAGTTTTGCCCCGGCGTCAGCCGGGAAAATTTGTTCGATTTCACCCAAAAGAGTGCAATTTTCGCGTCATCAAATTCCTCAATGTTTTCTTCAAAAACCATCCACAAAGTGCCCAGTGAAATTGCCCAAAACGTGTGCGCATCACACTTTTTCTTTGCGGATGCTGCCAAGTCATCACTGGGTGCGATGGATGCTGCACACGCTGGAACAGGCCAGCAGCTAGGCACACACGTGATGCATGGCCAGGTGGTACGCGCGCTTGTTGCGCGTAAGGTGTTCACAGGCCGAGGCGCTACGTGCACAAGTAGGCAGGGGGGGGGAAAGGCACGTTTGCTTCCTTTTGAAGAGTTGTGTTTATTTTTATTAAAGATTATATTTTTATTAAATCGTGCACTGCGTAATCATTCGCGAAGCTTTCGCGAATGCCGCCGCACGTGGGGCAGCACACTTCCGGTGTGCTGCCATGAGTCCCGCCGGAACCCACGTGCCTATGCTGTATTAATATCTACGTTATCTATATTCTATATCCGCGACAACCCCTTTGTTGTCGCACGTGACTTGTGCCCGCGTAGTGGTACGCGCTACACCTCCCCCAAGTCACGTTGCTCCTTCCTTCCTTCCTTATTCCCTTAGACCTTCATCGCTTTCGGAACTTCACCAACCACCAGGTAATAGATTCCTCTCTAACCTTATCTCCTTTGTCGCTTACCCAGAACTCACCTTCGTCCTTAGGTTCGTGTCCATACCAGCCCTCTGCATCAAGGTCCCCCAGGACCTTATACCAGTGCTCAAAGGGTAAGTCGGGAACAGCTAGGTAGAGTAGCTGATATTTTCCGTCCTTTATTTTCATAGCTACCCTCTCCATATTTCGTAATCCAGGGTAGCCTAGATAGACAATCTTCATGCGCCAATCGTCGTTCACCCTGACCTTATTGTTTCCATATTCCACATCGAACTTAGGTCGGGGTCCTAAACAAGGCATTGCTCGCTCCCACACAGTAGGGTTTACTTTAACATCCTCTAGGAGCTTCTCACCGATATCATAATTCTTTAGGTGACTGATGTGGCGCAAGGTGACCCTGTTCCCATCATAGATGTAGTACTGCTTCCTCCCCTTCCTCTCGGTAACCTTTGCAACGCCACCCCAGAAGGGGTCTTGTTTATTTCTCGATCTCAGATTTACCTTGGCCCTAACATACTGTCCTTCCTTTAGAACTCGGCCATCGTACGGGACCTTCTCGTCTTCGCTCTCGGTATCGTCGTCGTTGTCGTCGCCTTCTTCCCTCTCCTTATCCTTGATACCTCCCCCAGACGTGAAGGTGTCGTTTACTAACCCTTGTATCTTGTCTGGTGTGGTGCTATTT
Source organism: Bigelowiella natans CCMP2755 (assembly GCA_000320545.1). Classification (NCBI taxonomy): domain Eukaryota; phylum Cercozoa; class Chlorarachniophyceae; genus Bigelowiella; species Bigelowiella natans. The sequence goes on from ADNK01001890.1 coordinate 135,944, forward strand.
ATCCTGCTTAGGTTGGCCAAGGTGCGGTGGAGTCGCTCTACCTTGGAGTTGGACTGGGCATAGTATACAGGTGAGGCATCAATATTAGGGTGTGGTAGCTGTAGAAGAGAGGTCTCATTATCCACATGTAACTTCTTTGGTATCTTGTTTATGCTAACTTCATCAGGGATAGCCTGGAGCTCAGACTCCCAGGTACGGTAGCAGTTAGTAAGCCTCTGCTTATATAAGCCTTTGTTCTTCTTAGCAACGTTGACCTTGATAATCTTTTTAACCCAGCACTTTCCAGTGGCCACATCAACGAAGGTAAGGTAGTGATAGCCATCGTACTTATAAACATCAATTTGCACGATATCTAAGAAGTTCCTTGCTTTGATTTTCTTAGATGCACGGCTCTTGCTGGACTCCTTGGTGGCGACGCCTGCCGCCTTCAAGCTGGAGCACCTGCAGCCACGCAGGTATGTCCTTATCTCTTTTAGCTTGTAGGGCCAGTAGTAATGGTAGAGTAGAGCAGTGATATGGTTTTCTCCTACGTGTGCAGGTCCATGGGCGGTAAAGAGAAGGGCTCCCCTGGTCCGCCGTGGCACGTAGGTACGCCTAACATTATTAGTGTATACATATATCCTATCACTAAGTACCTCATGCTTGTGTTTGTATTTATCCAGGTGTTCTTGAAGGTGCTGGAGCTCCTCTGGCTCAGGCAGGAAGTCGCCGTCCTCGAAGGTAATCGCGTTAACCATAGGGGTGACCTGGGTAGGGACTTTCTTTTCGAACAGCCTGCTGAAATAGTCAGCAAGCTGCTTGTCTCCTGGTGCGTAGACCACTGTCCTCTTGTCCCTAAACTCTTCCGTGTCCGCCCTCATAGCTGCATACTCATCGTTAGGCGCTTCGAGCTTGCGGTCGATGCCTAGGAGGGGCTTGTGGTCAGTCATTAAGGTGAAGCTGGGCACCGACAGCAGGTAGTATCTTAGTTTCCTCTGCGCCTCAGTCATGGCTTTATACTCTCCTTTTGTAGGGCTGTACTTGGCCTCAGCTGCTGTGCAGGCCCTGCCCCACACCCGTATGATCTGCTGGTCTTGGGTAAGTACAGCAGCCATACCTAGCTTAGACCAGTCTGTCCATAGGGTAGCTGGTCTAGTAGTGTCTAGCTTAGCATTCAATAGGGTGTTGCTGCATAACTTTATTAGGTTATCGAAGTGGGCATCAAGGCCAGCCTTGGCCCACACCTTAGCGAAGCTGAGGCCTACAGAGTTCTCCTTCCGGTAAGCAGTAGTAAAAGCAGCTGCAGTCCTAGCGTAGGTAGGGGAGAACCTACGTAGTATCCAAGCTGCAGTCTGCAAGAATGACTTTAACTCCTTTGCATTCTTAGGTTTAGGGGCTTGCTGTAGTGCTGCTACTTTCTCGGGGTTTGGGGTGATGCGGCCTTGCTCCAGGTAATATCCACACCACTTGATTCTTGTAGCTAGGAATGTACACTTCTGCAGTCTAATAGTAAAACCGAAGTGTGCAAACCTAATAAATATATTTTCCAGGAGGAAGATCTGAGCGACGACTGTGTTGGTACATATTATGTCATCATCCACATACACAAACACAAACACCCACAACACAGACGCCATCCCATCATGTGTGTATGCCCTGTAGTTCTGACTACTGAACGCATCCCCTGATATGCTTAGGCCGTAAGGGAATACGACGAAGTGCCACTTCCTGTGCCTGCTGGAGAACGCGGTAATGGGGCGGGAGGTTTTGTGGATGGGTGTCTGCATGTATGATTCATTTTCATCTAGGGAAGAGTAGCAATGGTATCCTATGACGTGTTCCATAACGTCATCTATCCTTGGTGTAGGTGTCTGGAT